>JAMZAV010000055.1:600000-785023 GCA_024449915.1 Sweltsa coloradensis
GATTGCACCCTTTCACTTGATGTTCCCCGTGTTAGATGGTAACTATATAACAACGCAAAAATAACATCTGCATAAGCCTGGAATTTCAAACTACTAATTGTGTATTTCATATTCGTATCAATCCCTTGTGCAACAACCAACACATATCAGTCGCAACGTAGCGTAGACCAGATTACTACTCCGCATATAATATGTGGTGTGGCTAACAGCTAAAGCAGCCAGAACACGATGGTAAGCGAGCTGATGATGTGCAGATTACTAGTACAGATTGCATGTAGTGTAATAGCTCAAACAGAGAGTCAATAGTTCCACTTAGTTCCCCGCAGAGCTGCCAAATTGGCATTAAACCGTCCACGCTGAATGGCCGAACTTATGCCAAAACTAGTTTCAATACATGGTACAGCAGAAACATTTACCTTTCAGTTGATTCAACTAATTATTTATTGGGTTATCTATCACACCGGTTATAAAAAGTAATTGAAAAAGGAGGACAATATATCAAAGTTAAAAACTTCAAACTAACAATGATATCTGTCATACATGAAAAAAAAACACTTACTAGCAAGTGCGAAAATTTTCGAGAGCATCCGCTCACTTCCTCAGACCCAAGGATGAAAGAAAGACTTGTTGGTAAGTATTTTTTAATGAAATGATCTCTCAGGGTCTATCATATCAAAGTTATTGCAAACAAGTAGCACAAATTGATTTAAAAACGGTAATTGAACAGTTCTTCAAATCAATATACAACAAGATCACTTTTGACGTGAAATGACAGGGTGCAGATGTATGAGGAACTTGGCACATACATTTCAATACATCTTGTGAATATCTTATGGTCCCCAGATAGTTTGTGCTTCTACTAGATTGGTCTGCTGCGGGAATACAAGAATCTCGCATGGGTAATTCAGCATGCAGACGTGTCTCGATCCGTCACCTGTCATCTGTGAAACCGCATTGAAGCTGTATTTGCACTCTCCGAGAGACTGCGTTATGACAGCATTAAACAACAACAGTGCGACACAGCGCATCTTATCAGGGTATGTGGTCTGTTCGTTCCGCTTCAAGACGCCACGTTACGTACGTGCCCTGCCGGAGTTTCTGCCCTCCATAGATCGAGATAATTCGCAGGCAATGCGGAGTTTTAATGGCCAATCGCCACTCCCTTGTCATTTCGAGCCCCGCTGGTATTTACCCCTGCTTCGGATTCGAGCCCCGGCTAGATCATTAGTTCCAGAAGGACGACCGCAACAATAAGTCATTACGATACATACTACGTGAAGCTAGGCTTATCGCAAAGCCTCGCATACAACGATGTAACTCTCTCGATTTAATTTGGAAAACACTCTCGTTTAAGTGAAATTGATAATATATGATACAATACAAGTCAGGAATTACAAATCGAGCACGACCCTAAGATGATCCCAACGCACTTTTAATCACTTTAGACCACCGAGCAGAAATATAATATTTTATGGGTTGTTTATAAATCAGAAAACATAGAATCAATCGCCGCTTAAGATGGATTGTGTAATTTATGGATAATTTTTATAATATATTAACGGTACAGCCTCTTCCAAACACACGATTTCATACTGGCATAAAATTCAAAACACATCACGAAAGTAATTCATCAATCGATTTAAAGTACTACATCCATCCATTAAAAAGGTTGCATTTAAGTTAAACGAATGAAATGTGAAAATAATGATACCGTATGATCCTCTCCATCATTTATCATCTGGGATGTAGATTACGACTGGAAGCCATCGCAGAGCCGGCGGATAATAAATGGCGGGGTCCATATTGAAATAGTCACGTTGTAATTCAGTAGAAACACAGATAAAAACGTTGTACGCATTCACTCGTTAATAACTTGCAGTCGGCAGTTCGATACACTGCTGTGTACAGCGGTAATACATCACGATTGAAGAAATATCGGGTTCGATCCCTGATACCTACCGGTCATAACCCTAGGTTAACTAACAAGAAAATATTGTCCATATAAGTTCATCCGCGTATTTATCATTGCCATAGTTGCCATTCACAGGAAGATAGAGATCAGGTAATTAATTACTAGTTGCACTTTGGTCTGAGATAAATACAGTTTGTTTAAAATAACAATGACAAACAGCAGCACTATTACATTCAAACCAAGTATTTAGTATGATTTATATAATTTTGAAGTTAAGAGGGTATGCTGAGGCTAGAACGGAGGCGATTTAAGCGCTCAACTTTCTGGATTTTTTGGGTAAACGGTTTATAAGACCATAATCAAATTTCACACTAACGTTTATAAAGATAAATCTATGTTCCATTATGCGTATTCCTCCATCATTCATTGATTTGAATTAAATTTAGTGAATCATAAAAATTACTCAATTTTGGTCACTTCGGGATTTATTCAGTGTAAGAATTTTTATCTCAAATTTGCAAAATGGATTTTCAACGTTTAAATCAATGTGAACGCGCAGGTTAATTTGGTTTTAATCGTAAGAATAACGGTTGTGGAATTTCCAGAATTAAAATCCATGTTTTGGATTTCCCTTTTTTCACGTTTTGGACTTATGTCTCGCAATGGATCTTTAACGCTTATTTGTGCAACCAATTACGGAATCAATAAAAGTACTTTATTAACATCCATGTCAAATTTGGTTAGATGATATTACCAACCGTTCAGCAGAAATCATCACACCTGTTTGCGCGCATTTGAGTTTGGCCAAGCTCAGCGTACCCTTTTTTTGAAAGCTAAAACATGTTGTCGTAGTTAACATTTGTTGCTATCTAAGAATAATTTCATCCTGAGCAAATGTATAATAATAATATATATTTATTAGTTGTGCTGATTCTCTAGATACTCAGCTACCATAATTTTGTAAAAATTATTTCAACGTGGTCGATTTTAACACAAATACAGACATATCAACCATTGTGAAAAGTGAATTCGCGATTCAACTTTGTAATGAAAGGGAAAACATCGCACGTTTAAACTTTAAACAAACAAATTTTAATTACTTCCCGTGTAAATTCAATCTCGCGGCGTGGAGTTCTGCAACCACTTCATATATCAACACGAGGAAGAAGAGAATAAAGGCATGCCGTTAATTAATAGGGATGTGTTTCTTAACGTATAGGCAATGTCTGCCGCAAGCTACTAATGTAAGACGTAATTTAAGGTGGCTTTATTAGGTATAATTATACATAAATCTATGGGTTGTGTTGCATCTAGTGAAAACCGCGTACACCTCACGCGACAGGGCTCTAGCATGGTGTTGATTGCATGGCACTCGCGGTGTAAAACATAGCGGGGGACGGGCTAAACACTGATGGAGTGGCCCCTGTGCGGTGCATGGCTGTATCATTGGAAGATACAGTGCCACAACGCTAAGCGGTGTCGTGTTATACGTAGTCATTTCCAACTATGAAATGTAAAACGAGGCATCTAGATTACTGCTGGACCGATTACGTCACAAGTGAACCGCGGCGCGAGGTCACCGGGGGATTGCTCCATGAATTGCAGGTGTAAAATTCCGTTTTTATGAACGGTTAAAATGATACGAACAAACTGAACGAGCTTTAGTCGTGTTCGAATTTACAACAAAAAAGGGAAGCGCGAGATAATGTGGCGGATCGGATATTAAAAAAACGAGAAAATGAATGAAATTGCATTAGTATGAAGCTGGTAAACGCGATGGGACGGGACGTGGCTGTTTTCACACTGTTCGGGTGACTCACGACTTTATCAATAAGCTTTTCAGGTACCGCAAATTGGTTTTTAACTTAACGTATGGGCATGAAATTACCGTAACCATGCATCTAAAACTGGGAATAACCATTCCCACACGCAATGATATTTAGGGGAAACTATTTTCGGGTACATATGAACTATAAAGAACCATTTAGTATTTAAAACTCTTAGATTCATTTGTTTATATCAGTTGAGTTCCTTTGCACTGTTATTGTTCTACGTACTTATATATATATTTGTCATGTTTGTCACACTAATAACTATCTCGTTGGTTGTAACAATGTGTATTTAGAGATGTGGTATTTTGTGACAACCTGGTTACCGGGAGTAAAATAGCCCAACTTAAAGCTTAAAATTTTTTGAACGATTATTATCAACGAGAGGGAAAATAAAACCATGCAATACACTACACGATTTTATGTATTTATGCATGCATTTAACGATGAAATATTAATTTTGGAGGACGCGTTAAATGAATATCCCAGTGTTTGCTAATGTGACTGCAAATATTGGAAAATCCTTTTAATTTGATCCCTTTGAAGTTATAAAACGGTTTGTTCTTTGTGTCACTGGAATTTTTTCATTCGAAACATTTTCGACGCATAATGTTGGCAGTAAAAACAAAGCGATTGGCAAAATCCCTTCGAAAGTTCTAAAAGGTTTAACGAACGCACCAACGGGGTGATTCGGTTCCTTTCATCTTGCTGACAATATCCCGAGTTTGTTTGCATCCAAATGCCGCTACAATGAGCGAAGTCTATTAAGCTTTTTGTTTGTTTATACGAGCAAGTATTCGCAACAAAACAAAGGTGGTTTTGTTTATCCCCTTTGCTCGGCGAGACGCAAAGGGACTTTTGTCGTTACTTGCAGTGAATAACTCTGCTTTCAATCTCGAGAGTGAAATTTCCAAGATGGTGTCTTCAAAAGCAGATTAAAATAAACCATAAAGTTCATTTTGCAGAGGTTCATTGACGTGACTATACCTCTAGGTTGAACTTTTTGAGGGACTGAATTATAAAATGTAATATAGACTTTTTTAAATGTGACGAATTGTGTTTAATTTTAGATACGTCATGAATTGTGCGTTAGGCCACCCTTCACGTAAGTTGCAGACAGCTTACTCAGAAAGTCAATTAGAAACATAATTTAAGCTACAAATGTAATTAAAACCGGTAACAAATTAAACACTATACGTTGGAAAAAACGGGGTGTGGGATTTAACAACTTCACTAATTTAAAAGTAGAGCATGTATAATACAATGAAATTATCAAGCCGAAAAGCCGTAAAATATATGAAAGCCGTGAGTTTCTGGAAACAGAATGCAATATAAATACATAACTATATGATGAGATTCTTGAATAACGAATTGTTATTAGTATTTATTATTGCTTTTTTTAAGTTGCAGTTGCAGGCTTTTTCCAGAGCATTATTTACTTGGAATTCATTGCCACATTTTAGATGCTTAACTATAACTGTATTCCTATTTCATAACGTGTAGACACAACGATTCCCGATCGTAATTTTCCTTTATAGTCATACGCCAATTTCGACCGTATCATCATCGGCCGAGGGAGCCAAGCCAACCACATGATTCACAGGCAATTAGTTCACCCGTTCAAATATTAATCACAAATCAAATCATTTGAACTATCAACGGGTCATTACATCATTTTTGCTAATCACGATCGTGGTCAGCGAATTGTTCCATAAAGTCAGTCCGGCGATAATTTATGATGTGTAAGGTCGCAACGCGAGGCGCGAAGCGACGCCCCGATGCGAGAAGTTGGGTACAGAGCGAAAGCTGTTCCACTGAATAACTCGCAAGCCGTACACAACATGAATCAAAATCAACTCTGCACGGGTATCTAGTTTTACGGTCTTAGCCGACGAAAGAGCACCACGTATATACATAAGACACTTAGAGCCCGTCTCGACTTTCCTACACACCCCACGTAACAGCCGACCGATAACTCAACATATCACCAGTACTGATCCCCATTTAGAGCCTTACAGAAATACCGAGCAATATGAGGCCCACGGTAAATTACACCAGCACATAAATATCCCGACTGTAACTGTAAATCACGCGTGGTATCTTTTGCAGGGATGAACAAGAGCCGAGCAGATTTGTAGCCACACACATTAGACAATAATTGGATGATTTGATTTAAACCGCTGGATCCGGTCATTGAAATGGGTTAGGCAGTTGAGATAAATGTGCTAAATTGTCTATTGGATAAATGTGTTAAATTGTCTATTGGAAGAGCCGCTATAGTCAGTACATAAATCACCCGAGCGTGATGTTTAACGTGTCAATAGCCAACATAGCCAGGCAGGAGTCAACTTGTTCCGAGCACCGACTATGCGTGTTAGGGGTAGTGTGTGCACGAGGAGGGTTCTATCACACTAAACCAGAGGGAACAACACGAATAAAGTCATTACTTACGACTCACTAACTCTCAATCGACTGTTACCATCAGTACTTAGCGAAACAAAATGACCATTTGGATTCCACCTCAGTTAAACTCAATATAAAATTACAATGTACAATGTCTGCTTTGCACCAGAGTAGAAAATGATAAAAATGTAGAGTGAAATATCATTAACAAGAGAACTAACTACCAACAGATGCAAACGTACTACACTAGTCCAGGATATAATTAAATAGAGAACTAAAGCCAAAAACAAGTGGCAAAAAAGAATCGTGAAAAAAAACATTTCCGGTTAAAACATACGTACATACGTCATAAAACATGAAACATAGTGGAAAATAAAATTACCATATACTGAGTGTGTAGCATTGACCATACCTTTTTTTCCATCGCCGCAAAGAGTTTTTGAAGTAGAAAATAGAAAGTTAAATCGAGAATACGAGAATCTGTATCCGTATTCATGAGGTGAATGTTTTGTCTGTTTCCAAACAGTTTATGATTGAGAAAGTCTCCGGTAGTATGTGTTTGCCGTTCCCTGCGAGCTTAGCTTTATGGCTCATGCCTACCTCCAACTGAAACTTTCCAATGTAGCTTCGGGCATATTCATGAATGTGCTTTGGTTTTACGCTCCGCTTTTGGCTCGGCGAGCGTATCGTGAAACTGATTATCAATATTGACAAAATATCGTGTTTCGTTTACATAGAACAACATCTAACTTTGCGTGGAAAAAGTACTTAAAGGTACCTATGCCTACAGGAGGGTTTTGATCAAATCGTTTGAAGTGACCTGATCTACTAACTAGTGAATCCCAACTCATAATAGAATGTTTTACCTTACCAAAACATCCAAACCACATGGAAACCAACAAACAGCTGTTAGTCACAAACTCATCTAACTTAGACGTTGTTTTTTGTTTTAATCTTATTTTATAAACTATTTCATAACAAATTATGAACAACTTGAAGTACCCTTAGAATTGTATAGTACAATGGAATTGTGTTTCAAGAGATAGAAATGTACACGAATTAATTAAAAAAAACTATAAGTAGAATTGTTATCGAAATATAAAGGTGGTTAAATGTTTATTGAAGAAATTTAATTGTGGAATACTGAAAGTTACGCGTTGAATAGAAATAAAAATGTTTGTAATTTTTGGTGGAGGTGCCGGGTCAAAACGTGAATGATAGATAAGCCATGTCAGTTGTCGTGCAAACTGCGAAATCTTCGTAGTAGTTTACAAAAAAACACAAAAAACATACTGTGACTTGAATAGGGGTGGCCTAGTTATAATGTGAGTTTCTTAGTAGATCTATGTAGATTTATAAGTGAAAGTTCTTAAAATGAAAAGACTACTTCAAGTCACCGTCGTAACATTTTTAGTTACAACCGGCTGGCATGTGGAAGGCAGAGGTGATGTTATGACATTTGTAAGCACGAGCCTTACTCAACAGCCAGGAAGGTGCAAAGCCGTTAGAAGGGTGTCTTTCAAAGAGATAACGATCACGCAAGGGGATCTTCTCGACCCGAGAGAGATACTCTTCACAATCTCGCAAATAGCTTACCTTTCGAAACGAAATCAGCTTAACTAATTGAATTATAAATTAACATGTATAATACTAGGAAAACGCTTAAGTCCCGCCGCGATGTTGGATGAGCGTAATTGGTGGCATTGAGCTGCATTGTGTTACGCGGATTTTCTGTTGTTCTGTGAAACAATCATTACTTAATCGAAGATTTTTTTAAATTAAATTAAATTAAATTAAAAATTAACTTAATTTTTTTAATAAATCGTAATTTTTACGTACTTTAAAAAAAGAAAAAAAATCGAAAAATTGCAATTTTCATAATAAATAATTATTCGATTGCGCTCAAATTTTACACGAGAATATATTTCATGAAATTAAGGTTCTATAAAAAAATCGTTACAATAGGATAAAGCATGTAGGTGTTATATGTCAAAGAATTGTTTTTAAAAAAGAAAAAACACGTAAAATTTCGATTTTCATGAGAAATAATATTTCGATTACGCTCAAATTTCACACGAATATCTTAATTCATAAAATTAAGGTTCTGTTAAAAAATCTTTACAATCGGATTTAGCATGTAAGTGTTATAAGTCGAAGAATTTTTGTAAAAAATCGAAAAAATTGTAAAATTGTGTTTTTTATAAGAAATAGTTTTTCGATTGCGCTAAAAAAAGTGGCAGTTCTAAGTTCTGAGATTTTGAAGGCCTCCAGAAAATGTCATCGCAAATAGAGTATCGGTTTAGCCGGAATCGTGTTAACACCCAAAAAAAAAATCCCGGATTTTTTTCTCCAGTGTAGTGAAATGAAATCTTCGCTTCGCTCGCTACGCTCATCCAATAAACTGAATATCTTATTATAAAAATTTAATAGTCTAAACATGAAAATTAATGAAGAGTTTTGAGATTTGTGATGTTACAAAAACCTAATTTTCTGGGCTGGTCGAGATTACCAAAGTGGCGACTTTCGTATAGTTTCGACTAAGTATTAATCATTCTGAAATTAAATTATAATAATGTTTATTGTGCAATGCTCTCATCTTAGAGGACTACAAATTAACGTAAACTTACATTGTAAAACGTGTTCACGCAAGTTGAAAATCCAACAAAACAGATAACATGTGTTAATACAAAATAACAAGTTGCTAATAAAAATGATGGTGATAATATTAATACTTGGTGGACATTGTTAATACATTTCAAGCACAAGCTTACGAGCATATGCTTATATTTCCCTCTTCAGCTGCTTATATTTCCGCCTCTGCAGTTGAGCTCGGATGTCTGCGGGCGATAAACCAATCACACGTCGGTACTCACAAACTCTCAAACTCTCCGACTCACCGACTCTCCACCTCGGCCACGCTGCATGTCACGAAGCGGTCGCGCGTATGGAGATAAGAGCAGCACTTCTCCCTGCTCCCGGCAACACCTGCCAAACTCTCGACCAAGATTACCTAGCGAGATAAGGTCGATACTTTCACTTTTCTTGGAGGTCATTCAAATATCTTGTATCTTCCGAATACAATGATGGCTTACATGACAAGTTTAATACATGACGACATAAATCTAATTAAGTAAGCTACCAATACATACAAGATATGTTTGTAAAGACAGTTAGCAATACCTCTATTCATATTAAGTAGTACACACTCCAGGTATGATCTTTTATATAAGCACATCCTGTATTCAACATGTTATGCAATACATTTTGACTTGGTCTTCAAATGTTGGATGTAAGACACACTGAAAAAGGAAATAGCTTCACAAACTTGTATTCAAAAAACTACATTTAATATGTACAATCGCTAAGATAAAAATAAGCAGTTCTGCTTTTGAAACGTACAGCATGACTGTTGACATCGGTTGATGGCGCCTTCCTGTATGTTTTAAATATCTAGATTAAAATGTGAAATGGATTTAAGTTACATGGGAATATTCGAATCGTAAAAACACCACGCCTGATGTGGATATTAAACAATCCCTTGTGAGGCAAAAACGTTTGTTCAGGTTTTAATACCCTTGAAAGGTAGAGGTGATGAATTCAAAGGGATCGGAAATGAAGAAACAATATCTAGTAAATAAGTGAATCGCGACTAACGATGACCTTATATAAGTGCGCGAAAAAGGTGAATAAAGCAAAAACAAAGCCCTGATAACCATCACACCTTGCGATTTCGACACCCCTGTTAAGCTTTACTAGCCCTTTCAAATGGATCGGAATTGCATGAGGCAATAATATCTGGCAATGAAAAACGTTGTGTTAAATAGTTTCTTGAAGATCGGACCAAAGACGTTGTAAATAAACACAACGATTCCATGGGGCGAAATGCCCAACACGGCGAAACCGCACCCGTATAAGTCACTCTATAAGCCACGTTCACAAAGGAAGGTAATCGGGTGTTACATCTGTGTGTAGGAGCACGTTCCCACAGCGGCAGAACTAGCGTCTACAGGTGCCAGCAGCAAAAACAAATAACCTCTCCGTGTACGAAAAACACAAACGACTGCCACTGGCCAGAAGGACGTCAAGGGCGTTTGCACCCACCCATTCCGGCTTCTTTGTTGTATTACCTGTTTCATCTGAAAAACAGACAAATGTAATTCAAATCGGCTTAGATGTTAATGAAGAGTAAGGTTATATAGTTAATTAAAGCATTTTCGTGCTTTCAAGCCCTTCAGCTAGAATATAATTTAGGAAAAAAACGTATTTATAAATAGTTCACATCTTCCTTCCAATGTGTTAAGAGAAAACTTAACTCAGTTTGTTCTTTAGTTTTTAGTTTGTGCATTGCATAATTTTGTGCCAGTTTATAGGAATATTCTTTGCTACGAGGCAAATGTAAACTTCAGATATCGACATGCATCTTTGATGAGTGAAAAATAATTTGGTAGTATGTTTGGAGATGATATTTGTAATTTATTCCATTTTTAATTCTGAAGGGTTGTTACGGTGTTTTATTTGTAGCGTAATACCTAATTTTGTTTAGGTAATTCGTTATATTATTGTAAATATTTATTTAGCTATCCATAATACGTGTGTTCATTAACGATATTGTTTACTGAAAAAATAAAACAAAAAAACAACAACACATGTTTCACTCATCACTCAAAAACGTGAATATAGTGAATACAATATTTCTGGATTTTCTTCTTGAACACTGTGAAAGTATTATTGACTTTCCACTATTATAAATCAGAATTCGAACTGAACAGGAGCCAAAGCCCTCGATAAAGCAATGTCTCGAATATGCTAAGTGCTCCACCGAAGCTGGGCAAGCCAAGAAACACGAAATGACGCATACATTCTTTGCAGACTGAAGCAATATATGCTACGCTACGAACGAGGAGTGATTTTTCGAAATTCAAGCAATCTCACATGTGTCACGTAACATAAGCCGAACTCTACTATCAATTTGTCTCCGATAAATTCTTCAAAAAACAGGTGATACGCACACGTATACGAACGATCGCAAGCCGTTTTAGCTACGAGATACAACATAGACAATTTAGGCAAATTAACTACCGTAATCAAATACAGCTTAATTTTCGTTATATTATACAGGATGAAAAATTAAACGAAACACACATTGAAACATACGAGCAATACAGCTGCTTACGTAAATCTTATAAACTAGATATTATAAACTGCAACTCGACATGTACGTTTGAACTCGGTTTTCCGGCTTGCTGTATTTTTTTATTCTTATTTCTAGATTTAATATCATATACTCTGTGTACGGTAGTGTTTCTCACCAAGCCAAATAGCAAACTAATCTTATTTTTATGTCAACTACTCGAAATGGTCTGAATGCATGTTCTGGTTGTACTCAGAGCATTTGTCGGTGCGTTATAGTATACAAGGTAGAACAAAATAAATTACGACTGGGGTAGTACTGCAGTGGTTCAACACTTGCAAAAGGTACAACATTTTGAAAGCAACCTTTATCCTTATCATGGTTTTAAATCATTTAAATATAATAAATGTATTATGAAATCATAATTCACTCATCGTCCAAACAGGAATAACCAAATAATTGGGAAACAAACAAAATTGGGTTTTGTCCCATCATTCGTCCGTAACCACTAACAGTACACAAAAGCACACGCAAATTTCAGTCACACAAACATTGTTAATTAAATAAAAACGACTCTATAGTTACAGCTAACACGTATCACGCTTCAATCGGACGGAGGACTTCGGATAGAATTAACGTCGATCAGAGTTTAACTGACGGATTTCAATTGGGAATTGAAAACGTTCCGATTACCGAACCAAACAAATCGAGCGTCTAGAAAGTCGACCAACAGAATGCCACAATCGTTGTACTTATCGATAAATAAGTCAGTTTGACAAGTCAAATTTAGAATCCCACGGAAACCCCGATAGAAACGCCGCCGCTGTAAGTGAATTCCACCCCTCCGATGTTAGACATAATAACGAGAGCGGCATACGGCGCGGGGAACAGCACTGAAGAAGAAAGTGTTTCGTAGCATTTACCGGCACATAAATGAAGAATTCGAGAAAACGATTTTAAAAAGAATTTAATATTGATAAGTATTTATTTTATATCGCCAAAGAATTTCATAAAATACATTTCTGAGCTAGAGAAACCTTCAAATATAATCGGAAGAAATTATACTTCCAAACTTTGACATTTTGTTTCCAATAACAACAAGAAAAAGTTTTCCGTTTCTTTAAAGGCGGAACATGTGTTTTCGCGGTTGGTGATCAACCAATAAAAACGTGAAGGGCGAACTTTTGCATCGTAAAAGTCAGTATCAAGTTGCCATAGAAACGCGACGTTGAAATATAGGAGTTTTGACGTCCGAAAGATTAGTAAAACAAAATGTTGACAATCACGAAAAGAAAAAGCACTAAGAGACGAACAGAAACTAACTAATATGATTGTCTACTATTCTATTCGACGTGTGTTAACTAGCCCACACATACCGAGATTAAACGTTGATTATTATTGCATTTTATTTTATGAAGTAACTGTTAGCCATTTTATCCTGGTATTTATGTTTAGGGCGCCGAATCCACTTAAGGTCAAACTTATATTTCGTCCTCCGCTTATTTACTCCTGTCCTCGGGTTTACAAAGACCGTCCCCGTCCGTCCGTCACCGCGTCGACCGCACTCGTACACCCACCCGGGCGTCGCGACGTGCCCGACGTCCATTGAGTCCGTGGAAACCCGAGCCCTTGTCCGCCATGCAGGAAACACGACCCGTCCGCGGCAGCCGTCATAAAGACCGCGACTCTGCGATCTAGACGACCAGACGACAACTAACGCCCGACAATTACAAACAATACGGCTGCAATGGACGACCGCTGACGTAGAAACCGTCCTAGTTGGAACTCACAATTGACTTAGTCCAAGTGGAAAATTCAGTAATGGACTTTGCGAGATCTTCCAACGAAAATATTTCCTTCTTCTTTGTTTGGCGGAAGATATTATTTTGTCAAGAGTGATGTCTACTACGCTTAGATAACGTTGTTTGTGGATAATTTTAAACTTCAAAAAGTCGCCCTTTATTCAAGACAAGATAAAGGAAGTAAATAGTTCAAACACGACATGTAACAAACATTTGCGAGAAGAGACTTCCTTGCTCGCGCTCAAAATAGAAGGAAACTTTGGAAAATGTCATTTGTTAAGATGGGTCAAGTTAACTTCTGTTAGACTTGTAATACGAGTTGATGTTTCTGCGCTGAAAGTCACATGTAGAAAGGAACTTTGGTGCTGCATCAGGGAGACGAACAGCCAGGCAGCGCTGTTAACGCAAGGAGGAACCAAAACACTCCACATTCCTTTAAAAAGTAATAAAAACCTTTCGACGGTTGACAAATTTACTAACATCCGTTCACAGAAAAATATTTAAGTATGAAAACAAGTTTCCTTACTACTTCTTCACTATACAATACAGGCTTGAGCTAGGTGCTACTCTCCAATTGACCATAAGGCGTGTGATATCAAACCGTGACGAATAAACTTGATGCGGGAAAGAAACTTAATGTATACATACAGTGGCAGACGTGGCTCACGAATTTATTTGCTGAAAGAGTCTGAGCCAAATTTCTGTGATGCAGTAAAAAAACAAATTGCGACTTGGCTAAAACGGCTTGCGATATCAAGCAGTGTAGAATAAACTTGCAATTGAAAGAAACAAAGAGCATAAATATGAAGGCAGACAAAACTCGCGAATTTGACGAAATAGGCTGGGCAGAATTAGTGTGATACAGGAAAGAAACAAGTTGTTTGCTAACAAAACAAGGCAACAATAACCAGATATAGGTAAGAATGAATATAAAAATCTCGTTGAAAGGCTTACTTTAAAAGATAAGGTTGTACAAACCACGACAAAACGTGACCATCGTCCCTACCTACGAAATACACCAGTGTGACACACCGCATGGCTGTAAAGTGGCCACTATCGGGCCTATCCTAAAGAGGCTTATAGCGAGGTGAAGGGCCCACTTGACGTGTAGGCAGCTCAATAAACCACTCAGTGTGACACCTCGGCTGAGTGGTCGCATCGAACGACGCCTATACCTGCGGGGGACGACGACGACGACGCTGGTAATGAGATACCAAGATCGGTGATGTAAGACGTCCATAAATCGTTGAGAACTTACGACAGTATTCAGAAGTGCACGATGAAAAGGTCGACTAACAACGTATTAAATGTCCACATCATTATGACGATGTGACTTTGGGAGATGATTGACTGTGGAGTATTGGGAGTCTTGAGCTAGATCGTTTTAAAGAGGAACTGTTTACCTTGAGTCCCGCGCCTCGGGCTCGGACTAAGAATCTGAATAATATTTGAGATGACGAAAGAAGGAAAACTCACGAGCTTATCCTCCTGGGCTAGAGCTTTACCTCAAACTTTTTTAATACTATACAGAAACAAGTCTACACGACACGACACGGACAAATGCCACATGATCTCGGGTACAAGTAGTCTACAATACAGTGTTGTTACTAGGGCCACAGTTAATTTCAGTGGCGGGGTAGCACTGCGAGGGAAACTAATGGTTAAACACGTTAGCGAAGGCTGATTGGGACCCGAAATTTCCCCATTTAGTTTTGTCAATTGACAATTATAGTCGGAAGTACTGTCCAAATTGCGAATACTAACATGGCAGAAAACGTTGGGGCTTTGTTTATAACACAAACATTATGAAGCCATGACTTTGATAAAGCTATCGTTCATTCCTAATGGACCTGGCAATGTGTATTTACGATGTTCAAAATGGGACACATTCGAGGTAAAACACGTATCGTATCTTCTTCCAAAAGTATAAACTAATATCACGGTCTACCTTTTGAACACTGATCGCTGGCGAAAATAGTATCAAGAGTATAATAGACTAACATGATATGTTATTGATTTAATGTATATCCAAATCAGTTCTTTAAACTCATTTACTTAAGAGAATAATATATACACGAACACAAAATTAATAAAAATGATTTTACACAAGAAAAAAAAAGTCGGTAAAGATCGTTGACAAAATGAAAATAATTTGTGGTTACGATAGTTTTTTCTGAAAAGAAAACTATAATACACAACCATCAGAATAATTTATCGTTTAATTAAATACAAATTGTATTGTTAACTTTATATCATCCTAAATCAGGCAATAATATACCAACCACATTCGCACAGTATTACAGTTTTAGGTGTATATCTCTGTTTGCATAGAATCTTGCTATCCGCATCCAACGCGGCACACACGTATAACTTATCCTAATCACACGTAACCAGGTGCACTGTTTACTCAAGCTGAGAAGTTAAGGTTTGACAACTGCAGCTCCCCACAAGTATTCAAACCTGAATCATGACCAGAGATTCGAGTTATCCTACATTCCACGCACGTAAGTCACGTGGGTTTGAGGGGAACTCCTAGGCGTAGGCCCACACGTCTAAGGGGAAAACAATATTTCACGTTCCAAGTCCTTATAAACTACTTATAAAAATGAAAAATGTGACAGGCGCGTGTGCTATAGTAACGAATAGCCATACATACTTTTAAAATTGTTTCCAAGAACAAATCCATAGAAAAGATGAATCAGCATAACTGAAAGTAAGCACCGACCCGATGTACTTTCAGTACTCAAAACACCTGCTACTCTCCTCTTTCGTTTCAAAGTAGAAGAACTGGATTTGTATTATTTGTATAATGCGATTATTACTTGTAACTAGAAATAATTACGTAATGAAATCATATAAATAAATAAATAAATTCGTATTTAGAGTCTACCCACTCAGTCATACAACTGATTTTCAGTGGGGGTCATTAAACCAAAGCGACCAAGTCAACCCTGTAGGCACCGACGCAATCGACGAGTAAGTGATAACCAACCAGAGATCAATAGTTTTTAATAGGAAATATAGCAATCAGTGGTATGGACAGTGCGAACACCCGCGGATTTAACGCCAGAATCAACAAGGCCGATTCAGAACAACTTTAAATTTATTATGTGCCTCGTTGCTAGGACGGCTCCAAAGTCACCGTTTACAAATTCCTAAGACAAGAACTGATGGACTTTAGTCCAAATCAGAAGTTAAAAAGCTTCTGCCTTCAGCGGGAATCAAAGCCTGGACCTTCTGCATTGGAGGCAGAGACGCTAACCACAATATATATCTACCCCAACGCGTAGTTTGCTTTGGCTTATAAGCAACGTGGCGGGTCTTGAACTGCGGACGAATATATTATATTTATAAGGGATCGCAAAAGATATGAAACTTCTGCACGTCACGAAAGTGCGAGACAGGCATAGCCTAACTGAGGTACGGACGTACGTACCGGCTAGCGGATGTTTGCGTTCGATGACAGCAATCAATAACAGCACTGTCGTTGTTGTAAACGAAGGTTTCCGTTTGTCTCAATCAAATTTTTATCGAGTTTTTTGGGTTACCATGACAACGAAAAAAATACGTTCCTGTCGCAGTTTGCGATATTGGATTTCATGTTCTGTAGAAAGTAGATTTTTCATTCACTGTAGACTAGATCAAGGTTTTATACTCTTTCACATATCTTCATATTTCATTCTATACTAATACATTTTCCTGAAAATCCACATTATGAAATTGTATTTGAGGAAATATTGCATTACTTTCGTATTTTATATTACACTTTCCACCTCAGATGGTGATGACACGCACAGTAACGAAATTAAGTATTAGAAAGCAGAGAAATACCCACAAAATATATGATTTCTCACAATTACATACTTCATAAATGAGTAAAAACGAATAGTAGAATGTTAACATTTCGTTTTTGGTGGAGGAGCCGGGTAGAAACAATTTGTATTTTTATGACGATAAATTTGTATTATAAATCATATTAATTTTTTTATATATTAATGCTGTATTGTTTGCAGCAGTCTGTGAACTGATATATTTGTTGTTGTAGCATGATTATTTCTAATTTATAACTATTGGTTATAATTTTGTATACATTTTTTGTAATCAAACATATTTTATTTGTTGTCCTAATCAGTATATCAGATTTTATAACTAAATAGGATAAGACGTAAAAAATACAAAAGATGAATGTGGAAAAATAACAAAAGGAACGAAAAATAATTTAATTTACTTTCAAATTGATTGTTTTGCCAAAAAACAATATTATAGTAAGAGATAACGAATACAATTACGTGAAATTGGGTAAAGAGAAGAAAAACCCACAACCGTTTACAAAAGCCAAAACCGAATTTTACGTTCCTCATTAGCAATTTTAATTAAAGGAAGAGAAAACAAGTAAAAAAACTATCTTGCAGACCTAATGGTCTGCAAAAAAGCAAACTTTGCCTTTCTTCTAGGAATAAAAGTAAAGTTTGGAATCTCATTAATAACGGAATTTGCTCCAGATTAAAAAACGTCCACTGCCGTTCGATGGCGAAGCGTGCATCCGACAAGCTGCGGTGGGCGACTCTCTCCACGGCGGCGGACGGACTCTAATCGCGTTATCGGTGTTGAATGAGTTTATAAACTGTTTTAAATAAGTTTGCAACTTGTTAATGGAAGACAATCTACAAACAACCAATGGCATTTTATCGCATGGATAAAAGCGCGGTGGCTTCGGGCCGGGAAATGTTACATTTTTCGCGTCAGCAAATTTAGGGCCTACGTCCAATTCCGGGCGGACTTAAATGGACGTCGTATCTTGAGTCTGCAGTGATCAGCGAGTAAAGTAACATTGACAGCCAGCCTAATAACCTAACAGCATGCCAGATGCGTCTCGAAAAGCGAGCCGGTTTTTCCTTCAAATGAAAATGTTCTGGTCTGACGTACAAGAAGAGTGATAAACGATGTTCTGGACTTTCTACGAACAAACTGGAAGAGTTTCGAGGGAGAAGGAAGAATTGTCGGCAGATTATGACAGCTCTTTCGTCCTCGTGTGATTTGCAGTAGACAGCAGCAGCATCCACGAGGATCAATACATCTTCCACGTGGGGCGCTCGTGATGCCCCGAGCTAGTTCCGCGACACGCCGGTAGGTAGCACCACGTATCACGCTACGGTGGCGCGGGTGGCACTACGCAGGACTAGAAGCAGTGGCTCATTGATCAATACATATTCATGCGGATCGCGCCAGAAACTCGTAGCGGGTTCCACAACTCTCCGTTGAATAGAGCCACCAGTCGGGCGACTTCAGCGCGTGGACATTCACTGAACTACGGGCACAAGTTGAATGATTGAAAAATAACAGCCTCGCGGGGTTGTTTAAATCTACTTGTAATGAGTTATGCAACCCACCGCTAGGTTGTACTAGCTATCGAGCTACAGCAGCGCCGTGACTTTGCGGAGAACTACACCCAGCAGACGCGGGGTGGTTTGAAAAAATGGGATCACCACTTAGTGCTGATGATTAGACAGACATTATTCGAGGTATTGTATTGAAGGTGTGGACCATTAACGAAATCAAACCTGTTAAAATACTATTGAACTTTGGTCAGATAAACCCCCAATTTAACCTATAATTGAATACAATATAGAACGAATTAAAGCTATGCAACGTGCCACTTTTAGTCAATATTACATATAATATAATATTTACCAATGGTTCCAAAGCAACACAGCAATGGAGCAACAAGACAGTAGATAGTACAATTTCTTCTTGGTCCTGGTGAGCCGCTAAGGAGAGGCTTATATACATGTAGACCCCACAACTGCAATGCATCAGGAAACATTCATTATAAGAACAACGCGTAATGTAGAAAAAATCTCCAGCAAGCATTCAACTCGTCCTTTCGTGATCCAGTAGTATTCGTGCAATATGGGACCTCCCTCCCAAGTAGTTGCAGGGTGTAGAGAATATTACGTAGAGCAGTCTGCGGCAGCGAGTGGCAATAAAAGCAACTTGTTAGACGCTCCAGAGTACTTTAATTGCTCGACGCAAGTATTTTAATTAGCAGTAAAAGTATATATTAAACCCTTTCTGTATCTCATTAAAACATGCATACGTGGATTAAGCAAAAAGCTCATTAAACAAGATTTATAGAAGAGACACAGTCTTAAATTGCAGATTTGGATTTTAAGCGAAAGTTTAAGTGGGTTAACTATATTGTGAGCTTCACACAGTAAGCAGGTCGTATTGAAAAACCGTTAACAATGACGAAAGGAGGATCAGAAATGGCTTTGATTGCGAAATATCGAATTAAAATCACATTTTATAACTGAATATGATATTATGTTTACGAAAGCGTAAGCGATTTACTATAGCGTCAAACCAATATCACGTATTTTATTCGTAGAAGGGGATCAACATAAGTGATATGTGTGCGATTATTCCATTACGCCAAATAAAAACAAATGGACTTCTATATAGTTCCATGGTACAAAAGAACACAAATTTAAAATAATGCATTTTAATAAACGCTAATTAAAATAACGGCAATGGCGAGAGAGACGACGCAAACTGCGAACTAATGAGGATTGCAATTAACTTAACATCGTTCAGTTATAAAACTAAAGAAGGAACAAGCAGCTAATTTCCTCTCTTAGACTAATTCCTTCTCGAAACTAGCACAGTGATATACTATGTAAAGTTGAGGTAATTAAGTTAATCAAAGCCATCTCTTGCAATTGAGGTCCACTAATTACTCTTGATGCGTTTAGCAATAATTTCAGACTGAATCAAAGCCTTTAATTACGTCCCAGCTTGAATTTGCTGCGGATTAAAATGTAGAAGGTCCATGATAAGTCGAAAGAGGAATAATTTGTCTTGTGAAGTAGGTTAGGAAAGTCAATTAATAGAAATTTAGCATAGTTAAAATGAGAATAACATTCCTTATTTGAATGCATTTATATTTTAAAATATGTTAATTTATTATTGAATGATTCATTCGAATTATACAACTTCAACGAGCATAGACCAATACACAAATTAATGGGTTTTTTTTCTTCCGAAAGCCGGCTCAAAATACTCAGTATCGGCGCGTGACCGAACATAAAATAAATAATATTCGAAATACGATTTTATGAATTTGATAAATTATGTATTATTGTCATATTCATCATCATTGTGTCTAAATGGGCTTCTTATGTATACTTGTTGAGCAAATTCTTAACTAATGGAGAAAATATTACACTCGTCAAATCTCTTCAAAAAGATCATGTATACCAAGAATGAATATGTCTTGGTGAAAGAGCAATTCTCCATTTTTTGTTCGTAACTGGACATACCACGACAACATCCCTACGCACCTCACACCTGATCAGATCTGTGGACAGGTCGATCGATTATTGCATGGATGACCCGTGGATCTTTACAGCTCTAGTCGGCAACAGTGGAGGTCAATTTTTAGTTTACATAAATCATAATATACGACATAATAATATTCAAGGTTAAATGAAAGATAAGCCAGGCTTTACCCGTTCTTTCAACAACATTGGGTGATGTAAAGGTCCTCTACGCAACACGTATGTGGGACGACATTCTCATCCGACCAACACACACGTGAGACGATGTCTGTGTAGCATGCGGATATTCTCTGCGGTACTCACCCTAGTGTGCGGCCGCGCCAGGATGTCCCTCAGCTCCTCCACGTCCCCGAAGTCGAGTTCCACTTCCGGCGAGCCCTGGTCCAGCTCCCTGAGGGCCTCGACGACGTCCCGACACTTCTGGACTCCGTCGCTAGGTGGCGCGCGCGTCGGGCTCACCACTTTGCTCGAGATGCGGTCGTAGAGCTGGAACAAAGGTCAAGGTCAGACGCATGTTGGCGTTTCAAACACATCCCACCACTCAATACACATTTTAATACACGAACGGTCACAAACACAAAATGTGTTGTATTCGAGAAAAGTTGTTTCACAGATCTAAAACACGTATCAGAGTCAAATCGTGCCAAAACTTGGTGCGATTCAGATAAAAAAGATTACGTTACTGGAGAAGATAACAAACCATCAATTTGCCGTTTTTTTTAATAATAACTTTTCAAGGAATACATAATATAGTATTTTCAATGGCTTTGGTGGAAGTGCCGGGTCTAAGCAAAGAACAATTTTTTTACATTTCTAAATTGAATTCAGTGTCTGCTGACTAACGAAATAGAGTAACGACAATATTAAGTTGTGTCCTATCACTGAAGTGTAAGTTATGTAAGTAATGCAATATATACGTCTATGCCGAGCTCACCGAGAATATATTAAACAAATCGGTGTGCACAAATAAGATACGCAATATAATCTATTCGTGAACAAACTCAAAAAAAAATCAAAACAGACATTCCTGGTCACAAAACAATACACACACAATGGATGTTGAACTTTGGTGGAAGTGCCGGGTAGAATTGAATTTAAAATGATAATTTATTTATTTATTTATTTATTTATTTATTTATTTAACGTCTATCCTATTCAGTTATAAAAACTGATTTACAAAGGAGGACAACTAAATAAATCTAATTACATAGATGCAGAAACAACAATAAACTACATTTCGTAAATATTTGAAATAGTAGCATTACAACAACATTGTATTTAAACACAACAATTCTGGTAACAAATAAAAAAATATATTATATGCATTTAATGAATGAATCAAATATGAAAGGGTGGAGAATGAAAAGAAAAGAAAAGAAAGGAAAAAACAAAAGGAAAAAAGAAAGAAAAAGATAAAGAAAAAAAAAGAAAAAAAAACATTAAAAAAGAAAAACGAAAAGAAAAAAACTGATTTGTTAGACGATCCCACTCAAACGAATATGAGGTTTGCCAAAAATCAGGAACAGCAAATCAGGGAGTTTAATCAAAAACTTTATTAAATTTAGCCGAGTAAATAACATTTAGGTATAGATATGTGATTTTTTCATGTTATTGAAACACAGTTATTCATTGTGTTGCCAAATTATAAGGTCTTCGCGAGACAGACATGTACACGGCAAGCTCGTTAGCACTCAAATTAAGATGTAGAACGCTCTGGAGTAAAACTTAAACTAGTACATACATGAATTCTAAAATGCACATTATACAGATAGATCCTCCCGTCGTGTTGACTTTATGCTTGACCATGGTGTATAGCAGGGAATATTTCATAAAAATATCTGTGTATCTGCATTCGCACACACCACGCGGTTATAAAAACATACTTTTACCGATAAAATGTGTCGATTCAACTTAGAAGCATAAAATACATGTCTTCCATTTTATACTCACTGTCACATCCAAGTTAACTAGCTTCCACCGTACAACTGCACAGCTGTAGTCACAAGACCTTAGGGATTGCAAGCTTCGTTGAGCTAACTAGACTGAATAAACTGCTAGTCGTTATCAAGTAAGCGACAAAGAGAAGTTCCAAGGCGATGACATGATTGTGGACTGATGGAAGTACAATACCGACATACGTGGTGCAATGTTAAGAGATCATGTTTGTAAGTGAGCATCAATTATTCAATGGTGTCAAGTTGATAATAAAGGAGCTATAAGCTTTAGTAAAGGAATAGCTGACACTATCGGTTTCTAGAAGATATGTGTAATAAAGTATGTTGAGACGATATGGTCCTACCCTCTTATTATTAATGTGTATTTTTAAGTGTCCTTCAGACACAGGTCTATTTCGTAGGTTATGCACGTGAGAATTTTAAGTAATTTTAGTAACATAAAAATAGAATTGTAGACGAGGTCAAGTGTTTTCTCAATAGCCAGAGGGGTGTCGGTATGTCTAGACGCATTACAATCAATCTCTTTTTAACATTTTGTAACCCTTATAAACAATCTCAGCTTTTTATTTGTTTAACTTTAGGACTTTAAAAGACTTTAATAGTTTCAGTTCTCACATCGTCTTAGGGTGTTTCTAATTTAGTTAGTTGCCCATAAATATCAAAAAACCTATGTATTATAAACTGTTTCAAGTCAGCTTGCGAGGGGAGCT
This sequence comes from Sweltsa coloradensis, assembly GCA_024449915.1. Classification (NCBI taxonomy): domain Eukaryota; kingdom Metazoa; phylum Arthropoda; class Insecta; order Plecoptera; family Chloroperlidae; genus Sweltsa; species Sweltsa coloradensis. The sequence continues at coordinate 623,080 of JAMZAV010000055.1, forward strand.
CAAGGCCAAATTTGGGCGTTCTTAAAACACCCCTAAAAGATCCTAATTGGTTAATTTTGTGTATGACATAATTTTAAATCAATACTCTGATTGGCTGTTATGCTCAGTCTTGGAAGAAGGATGAAAGTCTTCGGACGAACGTTGGTCACTTCTGGAAGAGTGATCGTAGTGACATGGTCAACTTCTGGGAGAGTGGTAGTCGTGACATGGTCAAGTTCTGGGAGGACGGTTGTGTTGTGTACTGTGGCAGTAATGTTTAAAAGTAACCTATATTGAAGTGAGTGGCGTGTGTCAAGAGTGCGAAATTTATTAATATGCAAGGCAATTAAAATGTTTTCCGTCTTCATCGAACATCACAACATCACAATTATATAACGACGTCAATTCATTTCTTGATTCAACAATTCACAATCTACTCAGATCGTCGACTATCTGCAACTATATCCATTGAACAGTAACAACCTTCCACGAACAGTTTGCCCTCCACTGACACCAAGGTCCAGTAATAAGTGCCGAGCAGCCAATCTGAACGAGAGGAAGTCGTCAGTCCCGGTCTTACATACCGCTACCGGATCATCTACTTCACGCCCCCTCCCCCATAACAAACCTCAACTTCAAGAACTTCTAAACAGGTATCGTTATTTAAATTTCTTATATGTCCAGAAAGGGATTATATTTAACTGGTAGATGTCATATTCATTTTATTGTATTTCTGTATTTTAATTTTTAAATGTCACTTTTGTTTGTTTATTTAATTCCAAAATAATCTCACAAATTTGTAAGCTAACTTTATCATTTTAATCACCATGTTCCCAGCTCTACAACAATCACCTAATTTTAATTAACCTTTATAAGTTCAACAATCAAACAATTCAAGTTCATTCAACATCTTGTACTCTCCGAGCCGACATTGAGATAGCCAAGGTAAGGAGAGTAAGTGAAATGTCACAATGTGAATATGCTAACATAACACGTTGGTATTGAAAAAGATACAAGATAAGAGAGAAAACAACAAATATAAAAACTTGTAAAATCCTCCATTGTGATAAACACAAAAATCCCGCCAGAAATCCAGGCTAACGCCGCTAAGTATTGGCGTCGGCGCAGTAGATTACTAGGGCGTCGGTAGCGTCATTTCATTCATGGATACAAGCGCTGTCTGTGTAGTTTCCCACGAACTAGGAAGCAGCCCGTGCACTGCTGCTGTTGTCGGAACTCTTACCAACTAACACCGCCTGCATGGCCTCTCCAGCAAAGTCGGTAAGAAGGTAACTACAGTCAAAGACAAAACCGACCTTGCTGGCGACATGCCAGTATGCGTCGACTTCGAATGTTTCCAATACGGTAATACTACTCCAGTGTTTACATAGGACAATGCATTTTTTAAATAGATATAGTTCCAACACATTCAAAAATAGATAGTTATTTTAGACATTGAAGATGTTGTAATAGGCTACCTTTAAATACAAAATGTATTGTAACGAATGATGAATGCTTTAAAGGGATTAATTCACGAATTTTCATCCCATATAGAAGTAAATTTGTGATAAGTAAGCCTATCAAAAATAAATTAACTGTCAATAATTCAAGTGCTTAGATCATAAGAATTTTACCGCAGAGTTGCCTGAATTTGGAACTACACTTGAAACGAGGAAGTTCAAGGTTCTTGTATCGTTCAAGAGATCAATCTCATCTGTTATGTTAATAATATAAGTATTTTTGTGGTAGACTCTAATGTTCAGATTTCAACCCGAGGCAACAACCAAACTTGAGGGTTCGCCGATACTCCGCGGTAGATTGACAAGTAGCACAGTTGAGGTTACTATCATTCATCACAAAACACATGAATAAAGTATTAAGAAAACCAACTACTTGCACCAGTACTTGTAACTACGATATAAACAAAAATAAATACATATTATTATATTTGTTTTTTAATCGCAACTTATTTTTTAATCGCGTTTATAAAAAAAACAAGCATTTTAAACATCCGGAATATTATTACGTTGGTGGCAGCATCGTTAGATGTAGAAAGTGTCTTTGTAAAATTTGCGGTCGAAATTCTAAAGAAAAGCAAAAAAAGCATAAGCAAGTCAATATTTTCGTCCGTCATGATGCTGGTTTGAACAATACTTGAATGAATATAAACAGCTGTGCCATCTTTAAAACCTAAACGTCACTGCCAACCTGTTGAGTGTGAAGTGAGTAAGTGTAGTGACCAGCGCACCAGCTAATCCCCTCAGGTGAGCCACTAAAGGACCCTATCCTCGGCTACCCACCACTTGGGCGCAATGTAATTGTTAAATGAGTTAAGTGAAGACCAGTCAAGCATGCCTATCGCAAATGACAGGCCCGTCTACGCCTTTAGGGTAGACAACTTTGCATGTCGTATGAGGGAGTTTAAGAGGCGACGCCATAATATGATCTCGTTGTTGGCATTACAGACTTACGTGGTCCTCACTGAACAAGTACGAATGTTGAATTAAAGACCGCTAATTTTGTTCTTAATTTAATGAAATTGGAAAATATAACAAACCCACGAAGTAACCAAACTTGCATTGTGAGCGTTATTTACGAGTGTTTGTGGATTTTAAATAGCGATGGGCCGTCCTACATATTTAGTGGCCTTTTATATATACTATTATAATATATGACGCTGTTTGCACAAAAAAATAAAAAATATTATGGAAAAATATATATATTTTTTTTTTAAGAATCATAGGGGGGGGGCGATCGCCCCACCCTTGTATCTGCCACTGTTTTGTATAGCCCATAGTAGGGACGTACACCAGGAAACCGCGAGTGCCAATGATTGTGACAGGCGTTTAGCATGATGGTTTTTATTAAGAGTTTAACATGCAAGAATGTCCGCTGACCACGCACAAATCCATTTGGATTTTGTGGACTTCATATTTGTATTGTATCTTTATTTTAATACATTGTTGTTATTTTGTTAAATACAGTAGTTTGCAATTTAAAAATTGCTGTTTTTGGATAGTAGGGTCGGAATGATGATGACGATCGTCTAATGATGAGGAAATTCCTGGGATTACCGGTAGATAGAATTGATTGACGTCAAATTAGAGTATGGCATGTTAGCTGAGTATCCATACGTATAAAACACTACTATTACGAGAATAAAAAACCCATCATTGAGAGATTAAGTCATTCAATGGCCCGGATACCTAACCCTACGTCTAGTCTAGTACACGACTTTCATGCAAAAGGAAAGAGTTACCAAAGTTAGTAATTCAAGGGTAGGATTTTAACTACAGCCCAGAGATTAAGTCATTGAATCGAGCCAAACTATCAAAATACCCTTACACGCTTCGTTGATTACCGGTTCCATTGTTGTCCCCAAGTAAAGCACTCCGGGAACAACCCTTGATGGGCAATCCCTTTGATAGCCTCGCAGTTAATTAACACTTCTTGTGCTAACAGCTAGAATGTCGTACCGCAACATCAACAACATGTGTTAACCCTGGTGTGTGATCACGCCGCTAGTGGACCTCATATCCGACACTCATCCCTTGTGATGTGATACCCATACTGATCATACACTCTCACTCCAGTCAAACATAACTGTTTATTGAACGCATACGCCATTTAGATTTACGAAGTGATTTACTAAAGAAGACAAGAAATAAAGCTAGACTTTACAAATTAGGTCTACTAAATTACTAAATTTGATAAACAATATTATAATGAATAATAAAATAAATAAATCACAAACGAATAACAGAAATCAGCTGTCAATGTACGAAAATACGGACATATCGTTGATAACCCTGTATAAAAAGTACAAACAAGAATAAAGAAAGAATAAAGAAAGAAAAGAATAAAGAAAGAAAGGAAAGAAAGAAAGAAAAAGTAGAAAGACAAATGTTCGTCGAACTTCCCTCCTACTGCAAGAAGATAAAAAAAAGGAGAAACTAATTAATTAATGTGAAACCCACCTTCATCGATTAAAAGGTTTGACAAAATCAGAAACAGCTATCAGATAATTATCAAACTATTGTGGTAGGGGAAAACAGAACGTGAATGATCATTATTACGTTCGAATCACACAGATTTCATTCCGAAACAATTTTCTAAACCACATTCCGACCTCAACCGGCCTACCTCTTGGCATCCTAAGCTCAAGCCTCACTCGTGAATTATAAGACCCTCTCTATCTGGCTATCGGCAGACCTTTATATCGCATATCACTTGGCAAGGAACGGTGGGGTGTACGATATTGAAATCCGCGTCTATCCGGCTTAAAGAAATACACTTCTTTGAATCCCAATATGCATACAATTTGTGTTCGGTAGAAGGTATCTATATCAGTTTCAGTACACAACTCATTCAAAGACATTCACCCAGCGGGGGATATTTTCGTGCATTGGAGTAGTTCGTACCGCAGGACGTTTACATCCAGTCGGCCCTTATAGAGAGAAATATTTTGAACAAATATATTGTTTAAATTACAATCAGACACAGCACAATGCTCTCACATTATAATAACACACCAATCAGGTTCCATAAATGACTGTAGTTATCTCATTGGGTTTTTTATTACGGCTGGGCAATGACAATTAAATCAATTATTAATATCATACGAAAAATTCGATATCGATAAATCGAAGTTTTGTTATTTGTGTAAAACAAATTGCAAAGTTAAAAAAAAGTGTCATAGTAGACGGCCTATTTTTAAATGTGTGCCGAAAAAGGGTTGATAAGGCATCGTCAAAAATAAAAACTGAATTTAAAATTCACACACACACTTGGAATGACCCGGCACCTCCACCATTTGTGTAAGTCAGGATAAATTTATTTAATTCACATTCCTATCCTCGTTAAACATTTTGACGATAAAAGAAAAAAATGAAAAAATAATATAGAGTCCAAATATCGATTTTTTGCACAGACCTAGTTTTTATGCGCTCCCCAAATAACTAATTTACTTTTGATTCTAACTGGTCGATAAAGAATCTGGATCTAAACCCTAAAAGCAGCTCTGATTTCACGACATAAGTAATTCACTTATGCATTCACATTTTGCGGATTGATACGCCGATTCCATTTCAACAACTTAAGCTCATCTGCGCGGCAACATACAAGCTGATAGTAATTACCAAATGTACACGAATTCCTACTTTTCCATTCGTACCTACAGGTATAAGTGCAAAAAGGGCCACTTTGGGTGCGAGGTCATTGATGTAGTTTGTGCATGTCTGAGCGGACGAGGGAGATAGGCGGCGAGGGCACAGTGATGAGTGACTGGCCATGTAGGAAAGTCACTAAAGGGATTACATAGTGATAATCACGTTGAATACTAAATGTAGATCACAAGCTTCGCATCAGCGCGCTATGACCTGATGGACCGGCCGCAATTACAAATGTAATTCAACACGCCCTCGCTGGGATATAGCGCTATGAGAATACGTAGAGTATTGTGCAACATGAAAAATTGATTTTTTTAATAGGAGTACGGTAACTTTTTAGTTGGAGATGGAAAAGTGTCGAAAAAACAGTATGGCCGTCACTTTGATGGGGTTCGCGTTCTGGTATAAAAACATACACTCACTGGAAATGGTGCGTCGTTTGGCCACTACAAGTCATTATATCCATCTACTTTTTAGAGTCGTAGATATGAAAAAAATGAAATATTTGGAACATAAGCATGAACACGATAGTTATTTTACTTTCTAAAACTGTTTTCATGACATTACAAGACATTAAAATAATTCCTCAGCTTTTTAAAAGCATTGTCATTACGTACCAAAAACGATGCAAATTTATTTACCTTGTGCTGTGCAAGATTAAAGTTTCTTTTGATAAAACTTCTGAAGTTTAAGAAGAACATAAATACACAGTACAGCTTAGTTATAGCAGCAACAATAAAGATATATTATTCAACAATTGATAGTAATTTCTTAAGTTTGCGTTCGCTCAGAAAGTTAGAAGCTCAAAAGTAAAGTGCAATCCGCAATTACAGTGAGTGCAATTCGCGTAATCCACATAGCTGAGATCGTTTTCAACCGTCGAGTGTGAGTTTGTTATTATGATCTTGGACGCGAATGAAGTGTCATGAGAATCGATATTTTATGTTTCTACTAAGATATCATTTCATAAACGGACGTACACGTCTTACATCACCACAGGTCAATGCTGGCCAGACCTGCTCTCAGCCGACGCATTGTTTCGAGGTAGGAGCAGGATGAAGCTTCAGGGTAAAGTGGAACACGAAATACTTGATGCCCGGAGAGTAAATTATCGTGACAAAGATGTATGGGAAGAGAGATAAATATACGACTACGCCCCAGTGTGCACGGCAGCAGGTGTTGACCCTTACTGCAATAATCCAGAATAAGTTATCCCGTTTGCAATGTTCTCAATTTGAGATGGGTATAATAAATAATAAGTCCCCCGAATCGCAACAAAACATAAATATAGAACTGTCAACAGAGTCAACGTCCGGCTTATGTTTTCACGTCCCGGACTGTTGCATTCTGGGCCGTCTGTCCCGTGCAGCCCTGCACAGGTATTCCCCAAGCTAGGTATGAAAAATACATAAATAATACAAGCCGGCGTCTTGTGGCATCGATCGAATGCAGAGTACGATTGTACGAACCAAAACCCAACCCTCTCCCTTTATCCGTATTACAAGGAAGCTGTTTCTAATCCAAGACACCCGTCGGGAATGTGCGGGGGTAATGAAGCACGGGTGGTTACCTGAGGGCGTCGAGGACGCACGCAACGTGAAGACAATGAGTAGCGACGCATTGCGACGAGGACGCTTTGCGCGCGGGGAGAAAAAAAATAAACTTAACAAAACGAAACACCGAGAGCCAAACCGACCAACCGTAACTAATTCAACATTCAAAGCACTTAGACGTGACCCGGGCTGAAACACAACATGGTATCGGAGGCGGGGCGATGTTAACGACGAGGCGGTTGGATAATAGTTGTCGGGGTTTAGTGGACTGGGTTTGGGTTGACGCATTGGGGTAATAGGGAAGATGGGGGTGAATCAACGGTTATCAAGTAGTAGACCTATTGGCATTTTAGTGAACGTATCTATGAATGCAATATTACTATTCGAGACGATGAGTGGTGATAGATGACGATGAAGGACAATTAAAAAACAATGCCTTGTGCGGGATTCGAACTCACATCCTCGTAGAGCCATATGCGTCGTATGTGCGCGAACCGAGAACGGCGTCAGATGCTTAAAGCGGGCTTAACACTGGGAAGTTAAAAAAGTATTAAAAAAAGTGAAGTGAAAGTTTTTTTCAAAGCCTTTACACTGAAAACTCTTTTGAGTGCGTCGTGTTTTATTCAATGAAAACAGAGAGAACAATCGCGACCAACTCTTCAAGGTCACATTTCTCTCCACTTCTCTCATGTCGAGAGGTGTCCGACAAGTTGAGAGACTTTTACTTTTTACTTTTCAACTTTCCATTGTGAAGGCAACGTGAAAAGTTCCATAAGCTACATGCTATCTCTACTTCAGAAAACTTTCTCTTCACTTTTGCTCTTCAAATTTCAGGGTTCGGGTTCGGGAACGGGTTCGTATTCGCAATACGACTTCGGGATTCTTTACATTCGGGTATCACTCCACTCGACTCCACAAAAGTTGAGTAGGTATGTAAACTAATTAAAATTTCTATAGACACAGAACTGAACATTTGTCCGCTGTCTTCTAAAACAATGGGACTGAACAAGACAGCTAATTTCCGGCTTATTCTGTCATTTGTCACACACATACAAGGAAAACAACCATATAAACGCATAGCACTTGTATACGAAGGAGCCGCCACATTTGTGACGTAACCTGAAAGCTGACGGGGAATAATTCTCCTCTCAACGCGATACATAATTCCGAACAAAAGCTCGCGTCAACGGCGTGATCCACCCTGAACGTTTTCCCATCTCAATGACATTCTCGAGCAGCTCGGCGAATACCACAAGAAACAAAAACAGCGAGAAGCAGAAAATTAACAATCTGAGGAGGATTAAACCACAACCACGCAAACGTCATCCTTTACAACATTTACAGCAACTACTGTGAAACTCGACAAATTCCCGTCAAGAGTGAAGGCTTTCGGAAGATGATCAGACGAGAAGAAATACACAGTTATTTTAGATTGATAAATGTTAATTTTAATTTTTTACAAAATATAAAGAGAATAGAAAAATACTTGCCAAGACACGTTTAGTCCAGTTTAGAATCGAATATCCGTTTGCATTTTGTTGAGACAGATTTTTTATGATTGATTATTGTAGAGGGTCACTAGTAGATGAGAAATCGCGAGTATATATTTTTTCTATGTTGGGTTCTTGGAGCCAAATTTGGATTTTGTAATTTTCATACTTTTGGCGATAACTTCTCCAATATCGCGCGAATCGAAAAAATTTAAATTGCATTTCCATTTGATTGTTCAATAGAAATAAGATAACAACGGTTAGATTTGGTTTATAGTTGAAATGTACAGTCACTGACAAAAGTTCTGATAACATGTGTTTATTTTACAATACACGACCTGTTCCTAATGTGGAAAGTTTTTTTGCGAATTATTCATTTGGAACTATAATTCATGAAATCTAATTACGTATCTTTTGAATGGACTAGCGTTTTTGTATCTTTAAAACTATGGAAAATAGGGGTGGTTTAAAAATCTCGTCGATTTTGAGCATAGAGATTTTATGCTGCGAAATCTCAAACCTGTGTATCTTTTGAGAGGTTTGGTAGTATTCAAGAAGGCGGTGGAACTCTTTTAGCAAAGTGATTGTTGTAAAAAGACAGTTGAATGATGGATGGTAATGAATACGGGAGGAAAATGAATTCAAATGTGAAATAGGCCGAGCCTTAATTTGGTAAGATGACCATTAAATAATATGTATTTTAAAAGGGACCACAGGACTTTCACTAGTTTAAACCTATGCGTTTAAAATTTTACATAAACTATCTCGCATCAGCTAAAAATACTTATTTTTGTAGCCATAGAGATTAAGTTTTTATTGTAGCTATATAGTCCGGGGTCTATACGCAAATTTGAGGTCGAACCTTGGACAAATTGCAACAGAAGCGAATTTGGTATCATTGGATTCAGGAAAAAAAACTAAATAACCCATAAAGAAACCCCTAAAATCTCCACTCTAGGAACAGGTCGTGTATTGTAAAATAAACACATGTTATCAGAACTTTTGTCAGTGACTGTACATTTCAACTATAAACCTAATCTAACCGTTGTTATCTTATTTCTATTGAACAATCAAATGGAAATGCAATTTAAATATTTTCGATTCGCGCGATATTGGAGAAGTTATCGCCAAAAGTATGAAAATTACAAAATCCAAATTTGGCTCCAAGAACCCAACATAGAAAAAATATATACTCGCGATTTCTCATCTACTAGTGACCCTCTACAATAATCAATCATAAAAAATCTGTCTCAACAAAATGCAAACGGATATTCGATTCTAAACTGGACTAGTTATCAGGTTAATCCAAAACAATATGTTTAACCAAATTTATTTCGTTCATAGATAGAAAGATGAGTTAGGTCTACAGACAGCCGTCGCCAATTCCTTTTAATCTGTATCACATCAGAAACTAATACGCATTATAAACATAAAGAGAAGGTTTAATAGTTTCTTAAAACAGGTACCCTTCGATTAAATGTGAAAGTAAATCTTGCAAACTTTCGTTTGTTCAAAAAAGTAAAAACGAAAAGGAAGAGTGACATTTATCATTTCGTCTAAAATTAATTGTTTTTGATTATGTAAGATAATAAAAACTTATTTTTTGGTGAGAATAATGAACAATATTTGTTGCTCAACTACATCTATAGCCTTGACAAAAGTACGCGAAGTTTTGCGGACGCCCGGAGTTTCTGGCACCAGGAAGAGGCGTTTTGCTCAATGCCAAAAGTGTACGGCTTGCTCTAACCCTACTAAAGCACTTCTTAGGAATGTAGTCCTCCCTTCGTCGTATTACACATTCATAAATCATTATTAAAACCAAAAACACAGGCTTGAGTTATTTATCTAAGATTTGCGTTGTTATACTGCGACTTAGAAGATGGCCCACTTCGCAATTCTTGTCTCATTCAAAGGCATATTTCCGATCACGAAGTGAATTCAAAGTACGTCGATCAAGGGGAAGATATTTCTACGCCAAAGTAGAAGATGTTAGGGGATTCTCTCCATACCTTCAACTTTTTGTTTTAGTATGTGCCACAAAAACTATCTTTTTCTAGGGGAAGGTTATAAATTTCCCTTTACGCCACCGAGTTATTGAAACGGAAAATGAAAAATACACTCTAAAGGGACAAGAAGGCAGTAGATACTTTATCTTTATTTATTTAGTCGCTTCAAAAGTTTGCATGCTATAGAAGAAGTTCCCTTGCAAGTTGTTGCTTACAGACAACGCAGGCTAGGAGGAAGATTAATTTTCAACCGTTACGTTCCGATAGACTAGATGGGTCACACGGAGCAAGAACGTTCACAAAGAAAATGTCATAAACAAGGAAATAAATTACTAAAGAGTAAAGAACCATCATTATTGGTGAAAATTAGATGCTTGCATTATTTGGAAACGTAGATATTACTTAAATAATTCATTGTATTATAACTTGGATTTATTTTGAAAGCAAAGCTGTGCATTTTCTTCAAGTTTGCCATAAAACACAGAATAACAATAATAAAAATTAATTTACATGAAAACATACAATTATACTTGTCACATGTTAACAATAGCTAGAATTGATTAAAATTATGAAAAATAAAGAAATAAAGTGTAAAAAAATACAACATAATAAAAATTTAAACCACTAAACGTTGGACGTATAAGTGAATTATGTTATAACAATGTATCTAATGAGCACAGAGCACAGAGCAAAGATAAACCCGCCAACCACTACCGATCCATGTGACCACATTCATGTTTCCAACGGGAGTGTTCCGAAATGTCCTTACATTTTCCAATGTGGGTCGTCCCTAAGTCTTCCGTGATATGTGAAATCTGTCACTAGTCCAGGCTTCTGCGCTCTTAACCACGAGAGGAGGAGGGAGGGGGGAGTTAACGGGAAAGTTTTTCTTTCTGGATGAAAATTGGAAAGTGATTTATCTTTGTAAGCAGCTCACGCGCCGAGGATCAGCCTAGGCCTGTCGTCGTTTTCATTATATGGAATTATCAACGACGCGAGGAGAGTGGGGGTACATACACGGGTTCGATGTCCGATAAGGGCGGCAATATGAACAAACTATTACCAAGGGAAATACTTGTCAACAGATGGTAATTTCCCCTAAAAATGAAATGTAAGTGTTAAAGAGATTGAAACAAATAAAATATCTACGGTAAAAAGATTATTAAAACACGAAATTATCTAGATAAAACAATTTTGGGAAAATCATAAACCAAATTATTTCCTGAATTAAGTAATAAGCCATATTAAGTATCCCAAAAATGTAGTTTGCTAGCTCAATTAAAAAAAGTCATAATTCTAAATAATATGGATCATATTTCATGGGTTTATTCTGGCAGTTAACGCAACTCAGTCGAGGGGTAGTACATACAATCTGCATTTTGTCTTATTGTGTAAATATATAAAGCAAGTATTTAATATAATTATGTTCTTACAAAGCGTGTTTGAGAAACAAGCTTCTAACAACAAAGCTCAGTGTTACCCCGAAGGTATCCGAGTTTAGCTCAAGTTCGAGATAATGTCGCATATCAAGCATAACACAATGTGTTCAAGACGCGAGCGAAGCCACAATGCTTTGTTTCTGGACAGGTCGGTTCAGCTCGGACAGAGCTGTGACGAGGGGTAGGCCTACGAAACACGTGGTGGTCTATACAGCAAGTAAACACAATAGGCCATGACAGTGCTGATCGCGACGTTCGTCATATTTGATAGTGTTGATTTCTGGTTCCAAATAGTATAATCAAAAACAATATAACGACAACATGCAGAGGCGAGGAATAATATTTATAATCCTTGGGCAGTATTAGCTATTTTTCTGTCAACGCTCTAATTAATCATTCATTAAAGTGAGAAATAATTAATAAAAATAATGACATAATATAAAATTTAAGATATGTATTTAAATATTTAAACAGATTCACTTAACTTTTTTTTTTACATTATACTTTTTAAACTTTTAATTTATGACTGAACTTTATGTACGAAATAATTAACAGAATTAAAACAGGTCATAAAGCAGTTACTCAAGATGTAAACGTTAGTTTTAGTACAGAAAAATGTACAGTTCAACAGTTCGAAAAGTCACTAATTGTCATTTCGGACCCATTAACAAAATACGTACTAACGAAGTGCGCGACACACGATTCCCGCGTATACTGTGGTGTTCACAGCGCCTCGAGTCCTCGTGCTTTAGAAATCGTACACGGATTAACAAATTAACGAACTGTGTTTATACATACACACTCAATTAGTAGAATGGGGACACCAATTTGTTGCAAGCGTGACTTCAGGCGTATAAATGGCATAGATTTCAATCCGTGAATTAAGAAATTTATGTATAAAATGTAAATGTAGCTATCTCTTGTATATGCAATTGTCTAGTGGATTTTTAATGAACACTGCTTGACCCCAAAAATTAATATTACTCAAAACGTCACCCTCATAATAAGTGGGAACCTAACAAAGTCAAATACATAACTTGAGAATTTCGAACAAGTTCGAGTTTTTGTTATGACTTTTTTAAGGGGGAAGGGGGGGGGGGTCTGGATGAGTGTGTATGGGCAGTCCCGATTGTCAAACAAGGGTAGACTTTTAGGGGTAAAAAATAAATACAAATGTTCCATGATGGAGGGGACGGTCCATAATTTACGTAATTTTTGGTGGAGGTGCCGGTCCAGACTTAACATTACTCGTGTGCTCGGATACAAGATCAGTGACTGCTTGGTGGAGGTGCCGGTCCAGACTTAACATTACTCGTGTGCTCGGATACAAGATCATTTGACTGCTTGTTGGAGGGGCCAGTCCACATGTGACATTACTCTATGAACTTCGGATTGGAATTCCATAGCCCATCACAAGCAACATATTTTTCGCGGGAAATCGAATTTTTAAACATATTTCCAAAAGGTAATGGCGATATTCAATCTAATTATCACAAATGTAAACCACGTAAATTTAAAACTTTACAGATGTATGGGTCGTCCATAATTGGCATTGTTTTATAACAGATAATATCCCTTCAAGTTCGGTTCGAGTTCGTTTCAGGTTTGGTTCGAAATTTTATGGAACTTAGAATTTCGATGTACAACCCCTGTGAACGTTCGAGGTTGGTAAGATGTAAAAAAAATCTAGGTTGGCACAACCCTAGACTAAAGGCGAGTTAAATGGAGTCAGTTTGTTCAGGGTAAGGGGGTATTATTTGTACAAGAACGATTTGATTATTAAACAAACAAAAGGGATCATATCTTCATTGAAGAAAAACAACTTCACAATACCATGTACCACGAATGAACAGTGTGCATACTTGGCAAACCACTGTAGCGTTGGGATGTTGCTTCTCGTGGTGCTACGTCATCAGTTGTTGTATTTGGTTTGGAGCAGAAACTTTGTTCATTATATTCGCCACAGACTTGTGTTCTCCGTTTCAAATGACTCTTATTAAATACGAATAAAAGGTCTTCTCATGTGGTATCCAACTAATTAATTTATTCAACTAAGTTTAGAAGCCATGAGAAAATAAACTACATACGATACTTTAGTCTACTGATATGTTTTCATAGCACGCGAGCAAGATTTCACGAGGAATTCATTTTAATAACAAGAACTGACGAGTCAACCTTGTCTTCATATTGCAGTTGGGAGATAATGAAACTTATTCAGCATGTCAGGAGTCGAAACTATTCGGAGCACAGAGAAGTACGAGGCATAGTTTGTGCCTAGCGCAGGGGTTGCGTGTCCTAGGACAAGAACGATTTGTCCTCACATCGATCACTCGACGACTTGTACATCGACATAGCTGAAGGTGATTTCACAATATTAGATTAAATTCTACTTTAATCAAAGCGAAGACGGGAACACGAAAAGTTAAGTAGCCGCAGAACTTGGAGTTTGAGGGGGGGGGGGGGTTGACGGGGGTAGGGGGAAGAGACGTGGACCAAAGGGGGTAAACTCTTGCATTCTCGCCTCTTGACAAGACATCAAATATACGCTCCAATGCTTTAAGGAGTTATAAAACTTCTAAAAGACAATTTTCAATTTTAATAAGTATTTTATCCATTGAGCGCACGTCTAAAAAGTTGTCCCTAGTAGGAGGAAACAAAACTCAGTCGATGTGCACTGGTAGGCTTAATACCACGTCAAGTGTGAACATTGTACTTCTCACGACTGGCTGCACATTCAATTTGCCTAGCGAGATTAATGCGCTTTATTCATAAACAACTAAACCAGAAAGAAAATGGGGACGACAAAATACACTCGAAATTCCGTAAAGATTAAAAGTAAAATGGAGAGATTATACTTGAAAAGATGGGTGTAGAGAGTTTGTATTTCAAACGAATACTTGAGAATGCCGCAATGCACTTAGCGCAAAACGTAAGATGTGGCTGTAGTAACGATCTACTTTTCAGTGTTTCAGTTCTTTTCAGCCTTCAGCATGATTCACACATCCCACTTAAGGCACCACTGAGTGACCGCTATAACGCAGACCAACCGACACAGATATAGCTCCGTCTTTAGTGCACATAACGCGGCTTCGAAAGGTCACGGGTTCAAGGCTCACCACATAACTCTTGAATGTAAAATAAGTTCAAAGGATTTCCTAAGAACGAGAAGACGGTCTGCAACTAGTAATTACTCTTCGTGTTTTACCTTTCAACTACATATAAATGCTTTAATCAGTGTAAATGAGAATCCCGAAATAAAAACCCTATGAAATATAAACTGCAGCATGCATATGCAGAACCCAGCGATGGTACCTCAAATTGTGGATTGGTAGCATTGAATCCTAAATAGGCCTACAACATTTTTGTGGAAACTAACCTTCGAAACTCTTTAAAGCTAGAATCAGAGCAAGCAAAATTAAGAAAATACCAAGTTGTAAATAAAATGAAGTTTTTTTAGGAACGTAAAACAAAACTTCGTATTTGCCTGGTTTGCTTTGGTATTTGTATTTCATTGATTTGAGATCAGGCATACTGACGATATGGTTCGATTAAATTAGTAAAAAAAACTCCAGTTGGTGGAATAACTGAGAAACCGACAATGACTTTGAAAAGCGAACGATGATATATCGAAGAGAGATAACCAGGTTTGATCCCTAGTTGAGTTGTATTTTGTAATTTCATTCAAGTTTGGTTTGGGAAAAGAAGATTTCTGTACGCCCGCTAAATCATAATGAAGACGGTCACCCACCTTGTGGTACCTGGGTCCGCTGCTAAACCCCCTCTTGAGCAGGCGTCGCGACGTCCTCAGCACCGACCCCACCTCGGGGTACACCTTGTAATACTTGTGACGCGTGAACCTCGCCAGGAGACGCGCGACTCCAGATCGTAGATCCAGCATTGCGACCACGTGCTCACACGCGACGCCAATCACGTCATTCAAATCCAAGTCGGACCACGACTCACCAGAGTACAGAGAGGTTCCTCGTTATTACTTTCAGAGAGGAGGAACGATAACTATAAATAACGAAAATGGATTCGTTTTTTGTTTTATTAAGTGGGTGATTTTGTTCAATATCTGAAGATATTTCTCCACGAAAAAAAAATGATTTATGACGTCTTCTTTCTTTATCGAGAAACTGTAATTGAATTCGACTTCTTCAGTATTATTAAGTGATTATAGGCTCACGGAAAATTGAATCGACAAAATCACAGAGACTGGAGATAAAAATCGAAGAGCAGCCGACGACTTTCATAACGTGGTGTAGTTTACGGTTTTTACGAACACTCGTCACAGTCACTGAATCCACTTTTAATAGGCGAGAACGTTGGCACGCAATTGTTTTTAAATCTCAAAACAAACAAAGTCTTTCGCAGCCATTACGTCACACAACGCGTCACTGCCACGCGTGGTGCACACTGCGCTACTACGAGCGTAACTATCGCGGAGGTCGAGCGAGAACCGAGAGCAGACTCGCACCCCCGCCTTGGCCGGCGCTCGCGTCCCCAGTGTACAACTTGCCACGAGTTCCACCCCCACCGCCCACCCCCACCCCACCACCGCCCCGCCACTCCAGAGCATTCCACGGGAACGCATTACCTACGAGGGTATTCCACACAAGTCCGTGGGATATCTTAAAAGTCAATTCCGATACCATCCTCCGCCTAGTCATTGAATGCGAGTGATTCCATAGATTGCTGTATTCAAGTGACGTATTGGCGCTTTGATCCCCTGTATTAGGGATGACACGCTCTCGAGGACACGATGAAATCAATGCGATAATAGGTTATCGACGCCATACTGGTTGGGTGCCAACGGCTCAAGTGCGGAGCATATCCGAAACTGGACGAGGGGATTGCTGGTAATCAGGAAAAGCGTTTTTCTACAAGATTTTTCTTCGGTCATTAAGACGAATTCTCGGACAGAGCACCAAAAAACAACCACCACGCCTTTTCCGTATCCCATCTAGGACAGCAAGAGTACTCTAATGCGTTCACGTTCACGCCACAGTGGTATATAAGGAGCAGAAGTGATTTCTATATTTATTTCTAGTTCGCCACGATGGCCACTCGTAGACTAATTGGTCCCTCAGAAGACTAGTAAGACAATTCTCCTTAGCTTTAAAATAAAATTCATAAACAGGAGAATGGAATACAGATATTCAAAGTTTTATAATTTTGTAATTGCCACATGTTTAAAATTCCATTAAAGTGTTGCAAACAAATGGTCAGGAACACACTCGCGAAGAAATGATAAAAATAATAATAACAACAACAACCGGACTAATGATGTATACAAAAGTTACGAAACACAATTTGCTTCAACACTCAGAAGGTGAACACTATGAAATTTTACTACGCGGTTCTGTTAATTGTGCACATTGCAATCTAAAGGTTAATTAACTCCACAAAACGTTTTTCATTGCAGCAGTTCACACCGACTGCAAACTGTGCAATATTTCAACATTAACGCGAGTCTGCATATTTTCAGCTAGAAGCGAATGTTTAGATTGAAGTTAAATTACAAATTATTATGTTCCAAGCCCGCGGGGCAATGGATGCCACAATTAGAGAATCCTGCTCTGCACACCAAACTGATAAAAAAGTTATCCAAACTTTTATTGGATTTTTAATTGCTTTGCTGGTAATATTTTCATTACGAGTCCATGCATATTCTCCTGACGGTCTGCTACTAGAATAGCACAAACAGCATCTCTTACAACTAGATACCACGGTCGCGCATGTTTTGTGTTTAGGGGGGAATAACTCAGCATGCGCCCGCGGAGTTCCCAACAACCAAACCAAATTGTGTGTGAAACGCAAGAAAATGAGAACGATAATAAACAGCTCGCCCGTCCCAGCAATAAGTCCTGTCACGTTTATGGGTATAACATGGAATCTCAAGCCACCAAACACAAGACCCCCTAGCTGTCGGGATTTACGATAACAGTACAAAGCAATGGACACGAAGAGCGCCACTATTGCTTCGAGAAGATGCGCTGGTCACACCATCATAGTGGACGGGGTTTGGGCAGAGAGGAAACACGAGGGTGATTTAAACCAAGATTACATCGAGACTGAAGATGTTATGAGGAAACACAGAGGCAGATATTATATAAACGTTATCACGTATAATCTAGATAATCGAAGTGAGTCGGAGGGGTGAACGCACACACTCAACTTGCCCCGATAAAATAATCCGGAAACAATAAGAATAAAGTTATATACAAACTTTCGCTCAAGTTTAGAGTGGTTCTTTACTGTATTATAGAAAAGCAATAATATGTGGACGCAGAAGACAAATAATGGCGTAATGCATGCATGAACCTTAGCGAAACTTTACGATCAAGACACAAATCAAGATCACAATGCTACGAAAAATTAGGTTTTCGTCGGCAATATAATACGAAAGTGGAGGTATAAATGCGAATAATTAATATGCAATCCAATGTTTGAAGAAAACTGAACGAGAAGTGGTCATTGTTGCGACGCAGCAAGACCAATCATGAGACACTTTCAAAAGTTGAATTATAATTAAAAAGTTATGACTTACTATAATAACTGTGAAAGTATTTGAATCTAGCTTTTGAGTGGATATTCGTTCGTGTTTCTTAATTTGAACCAACTAAACTTTATTCAAATTATGCGCAAAATGAATATTCCTATCCCCTTCACCAAACGTTTTCATAACTGAATATGATAAACGTTTAATAAAATAATGAATAATTAAATAAATACAAGTGTGATAGGAAAGATGTCGACAAGTGTAAGTAAGAATCGCCATTAGTTTCCAATCTATTAAGCTTACGAAAGAAAAAGAGAATACCACAAATAATGGGAGCTGATTAAAGACCTCTCAATAAATTGTTCATCGACCGATGGAAAGTTATCGGTGTCCTGAGGGAGTAAATCACATAACCCGTAGCTCGGGACCCGGCACCGCCACCATCAATTCCGGGACTCTGTTAACCCGGGCATAGAACAACAACCCATCTCGCCAAGTAGCTACTTAGCTAAGTTCATTCCCGTCCACAACCCACGGTTTTCTTGTACCCTCTAGAAACGCAAGATTCCCTAATATGCTTTCATATCACGCAAATACCTTATGTAGTAAGCCCGGAATGGGTCTATTGAATCATACGTCCGGTTTTTCCGCTAAGATATTTATTTTTATTACACAACCACTTTTCCCCTGCCGTGTATGGGCTACTTCGCAGAGTAGATTACATTCCATCATGGCAGAAACATGTATCAAACCCTGCAGAGTGAAACGAAGAATGGTGTTAGGGAAGGAGTGATTGATGTTTTAGGGTTGCCATGTTGTAATTGGGTTTGAATGCATTTTGTACACTGGGCTGAGATTAACTAGGTCATTCTGCTAAGCTGGTCTCATTGTGCAGTGAGGGTAATCACGAGAACATAATGATCACGAATCACTTATAGTCCGTGGAACAAGCTGCTAAAACTATAGGAACATTTCAAATCCGGAAACCAGCACCAAAATTTAGGAGCAGGTAAAATACGTATTTTAGAATGTTATTTTCACGGGGGACACGCATGGTAGCAAATAAGTCACCTGTCATGGCGTCCACAAGATGGCCGCCAAAATAATTCTTAAAATTGCTGTAACTCAAGAAGTAATCATCAGATTTGGATAAACTAGGTTTTGTTTTATTCGGTTTTTAATGCTCTACAAAAATGTCATTAGAAATTTTACCGTAAATACAATAGTTGTAATTATATTTATATATTATTACAATGTATTGCAATTATAGCACTTTTTGGTGTATATATAATTATTTATACGTAGAATTCGCTAGATTGTCATAAAATTTTCAGACTATACTAAAAAAACGCCAATAAATCCAAAATTTAAAGTCCCGAAACAAAATTCTTGTAACTTTTTGATTAATTAATTAATTAAATTAAGCATTAATTAAATCCCAATTAAAAGTTTCTTATTCACTTACCAAAGTCCCGTAGTGTATCACACAACAACAATATGACCACAATGAACCAAAAAAATATTTGTTCCAAAAATTAATTCCAATCACTTTCCTATTAATTCAAATAATTCAATTAATTAAAAATAATGACAATAATCTCAATTTATTTTGTAAAATTAACACAATGTGGTCGACCTTGGAATCATTTTAAAGCTAGTTTTAAGGCGAATAAATGTCATGAAAAAATTAATTAATTAAATTAATTAATCACCGAATTAATTACATTTTAGTTAAATTATCCCACTTTTGACATATGTATTGTTATGTATTCCTAAAACTCGAGCGATCGTCATAAAAATATACTACTTTACTGACATAATCCCAATGAATCCGAATTGTCATGTCCCGAAACAAAATTCTTTACGCTTGTTCCACGGACTATTACAACACGTTGCTACATTAGGACAGAGGAATGCCGAGTTTGTTTTATTGTTACCAACGGTTTTCCAAGCGTTTTTAAATGATTGTTTATGTTCTCCCAATGATTATTATCCCAAACGCACATAAATTAATCTCGTTTGTATTTTAAAGTTGCAGAAAAATACGTTTTACTAAATGAATACGAATTCAACAGCGTACAATTTGTTGTGTCTCCGAGTGAAAAACAACACGTGATAAAAGTCAACCATTAACTGAATGAACCTAATTTTTTATTCTTATCGAACAGTGAGTTCGTATTCTCGTATCAAAAGCTATGCTTCGAAGCATTGCAAATAACATTGATAGACAAAGTTTGCCCTCAGTTTGGTTGTTGGTCGTGGACTTGTATAGCCAAGTTGCCTCAAAGATCTTAATTGAACATCTGCAAGTGCAATACGAGCTTCCCCAAGCGAACGAAGTTAATCAAATCCTACGCGAACGAAGAATGAATTACTCTGGTATCGCATCCAACTTCCTCTCCTCGATAGAAGTGAGTTTACGACGATTCTCAGTCCAGACTTACACTCAACTTTCCTAACAACAGTGGGAAAGTACAGAAGAATGCGAACGAAGAGAACCCAAACTGTGATCTAAGGTTATCAACTAAAGAGAATAAAGAAAATATTAATCAATTAATGTTAAGGGAAATAAATATGGTTTTTCTATATAGTATGACGAAATGCGATCTTGAATTTAAACTGTTTTTTTATCGTATTTAGAGTCTATATCCACTCAGTCACAATACTGACTATCAGTGGAGGGACATTACATTTTTAAAGCAGACCAACCAAACATTGAATTTGTATATAACATACAACTAGATAAGTTTTAAAACATACAGCACAACCGAGAGGCACCAACATCCGAAACATGGATTTCAATTCTGGAAATTCTCATCAAACCGTTCATCTTACGATTCGCCAAATTAACCTACGCGTTCACATTGATTTAAACGTTAATATCCAGTATACAAATTTGCGTTAAAAAATCTGTACACTTAGAATAAATTTCCGAAGTTGGCCAAAGTTGAGTATTTTACGGAGATTTCGCTATTTTTTTAATTCAAAATCAATTAATTAATTTAGGAATACGCGTATTGGCTGGATGTCATAGAATGATTCTTTATTCGTTCGTGTGAAAAATGATACTGCTGTTATTAGCCGTTTACCCTTAAAATCTAGAAAGCTGAGCGCTTAAACACGTCTCCTTAAACGCAACTCCACTTAACTATAATATTTTTACTACCTAACGTTGCATATGCATTCGGAAAGCATAGGAGGACTCGGCATGTATTCCCATTTTACGATCAACTGCTGCCTTGATGTATCATTTCGTAGGATATAAACCTTCAACTAGACAACATGTGGCAGGAATCGAACC
Organism: Sweltsa coloradensis; assembly: GCA_024449915.1. Classification (NCBI taxonomy): domain Eukaryota; kingdom Metazoa; phylum Arthropoda; class Insecta; order Plecoptera; family Chloroperlidae; genus Sweltsa; species Sweltsa coloradensis. The sequence goes on from JAMZAV010000055.1 coordinate 644,518, forward strand.
CGCATTTCGGCATCGTCAAACCGTGCAGTTTACAGCTGATTACGCTCGCGTTGTGTGGGAGGCTGTTCTGCGTGATAACGAGCATTTGGTTGGATTTTGCATTAGTCAATAATGCAAAATCAATAACAAAAAATATTTGCGTAGTGGGCTCAGGCCGATAACCATGGGAATAGGGCTAAACAAAACCATCCGTGAAATTGGAGGTTGAACGTATTTACAGCTTACTGGACTAGGTAATTCGTTGGTGAACGATGCACTAAATGCCGTCACTAAATAGATACTAATTTGCATCGCCTCGGGCTACCGCGTCTCAATTGGATTGAGAGAGAGAGCGCAACGATTAGATTTTACATTTGAAAACAAGAAGGGATTTAGTCAACCCGGAAGATCGCAATTAGAGCATTTAGTTACTTGATTTATTTATTTGCTCGACACAAATAAAGCCATAGACCATTTTACATGGTATGGATAACACATACCAAAACAAGGCTAAACTAAACTAAACAGTAAAAAAAATGTTCATTAAAATGTCTTACGAGTTTGCGAATATGAGAGAGAATTTAAGCAAGATGTTAATGATTCTTTCTTGTGTACTAGCTATACTAACACACGTACAATACAGGTACGAATACTTACATTTAAGTGGCTCAAAAGCAATGTGAACCATTCAAAGTTTAATATTAATGTATTTCATTGAACACTTTTTCAGAATTCTTACCATTCCAAAATACAGATCAGAAAGGGTTGAACAATGTTTACTCCAAACTTAAAAAATAGACTTGGTCCACTATGCTTTTGAACCACTCATTTTTAATGTACTTATAAATAGATTATCTAAGAATGTTGGATGGAAAACTGTGCTTCGCTCTTCACTCAACAGATCATTCAAAGACATTTCTAGTTCAACAAATTATTTAAAAAGTGTAATTTGTAAATAATACGAGACACATTCTTACTGCTATATGCTTGCTTATGGCGTAGGTAAAAGTAAGAAACCCTCACTGTTGAAATGACCATATTTCAACGAAATATATTAAAAACTTGCAAGTATATGGTCAAATACATACAAACGGAATTGAGGTGAAATACCAAGTACTCGGTTAATGTCGACACGTTTAAAGAACGAAGTGCTAGTCGAGCCAATAAGGGAGCCGTTAGAATCGTCTGTTTCAATGCAGATCCCGTCTCTCACCCGCAGTATTTCAGATTACAACACAAACGCGGTTACCATCTGGCCCACCGTTAAAACAAGACATAAATGTCGCGCAAGACACCGGAAACACACTTTTTCGTTCGCTTCCAAGTATTTATTTTGATAGCTTTTTAATTGTGCTTAAATAACTGAAGGAACGGCTTTACTTTTAATTGAAATCCCCTCCACCAGGAAAACCAATTAAAAGTTACATTTCTTTCAATTGGCCAAGACGGCGCGAAGAAATGACATATTAGAAGGTAAAATTGTAAATTAGGTTGACACGCGAAACCAACATTTTGGCTAAATACATCTTATTCGCTATACTGTCTTTTAGGTTTATGTTTTGATTTGAGTGCAAATACACGATCGTTAAAGTAATATATTCAATTATAGAGCATCTCTAGGACTACACTAGAAAAAGCGCGGCACAAGTTTTGCAAGATATTAAAAACACAAGAGACAAAACGTTCGAAATACAAAATTGACCTTCACAATATTCACTAGTTTCGTAAGCTTGCATTTTATCAACACTTCTACAAATAACGCCGTTCCATAAACTGAATGCAAAACACAGTGGTTATGTGCCTTTCTAGTGGAATGTAGAACAAGGATGATATTCAGAAACTGCTCTCGTTATTATTTCAGTTTTTATTTCGTTTCGGAGATTTCAGGCTCGCCCGCCTGTGTGATTCCGAAGTCGGATCGGAATCGCTCGACCAAAAAAACCGCGTCTCCCTATCTTCCATCGTAAACCATTATACATATTAAACACATTTGTTGCTTCCAAGATAAGTAGTACGTGACTGTAGAAACTTGCAAGTATACGTTTGTGTTTTAACTATCATTTGTCATAATAATGTATGTATGATCGTAACGCATAACGTAACGTAACATCAGGATATCGAGAGTGAATCTCTAGAGTGAAGCAAGAGAATGCAAATACAGGCCACGCTTCTCCCGCAATGTAGCTGGTTATTGACATGATTCCATTATGTTCGGAAGAGAATTGAGCTGGTGCGAAGCGGAACGAGACAATAAGCAGACAAGTAGATCCCCTCCCCACATCTCACATAAGACAGACGTCATAAATATAAACCCCAGTGATTGCATGCGCCCGACGCGTGGGGATTTCCAACTCCGGAGTAAAATATATCCATGCTGATGACGCTGGGAACAAAAATTGAAGCTAGTGTATAATAACGTTATTAAAACGCATTTTCAGGAAGAAATAACAAATTCAAAGATTAAAGATTAAAAGGGGTATTGCATGAAAATGATCTGTGTGAGTCCTAGACGGGGCAAACCATATCCAACATAGGCTTCCAATTCAATTATAATATTAATTACATTGTCAAAAGCAAAACACTAAATGCATTCTTTGCAAGCTAAAAAAAAATTTTAAAAAAATTAAAAAAAATTAAAAAAAAAAACTGGGCAACAGAATATAAAACTAACCAAACATAACAAATAATTGAATGCGGTATATTTTGTATGTAATAATAGCACAACGAAATAAAGTTAAATCTATGAGTTCAACCATCCGGCTACGGTTAAATATCTAATTGTTACTGATGGTAAGTAACACGATAAAATAATTTTCAATACATAATAACGATGAAAATGAAGTCATAATGGCGTTCGTTCGTATTGAGTTCGAACGTCAAGACAGACTGAATTAACGCGGTTCGAGAAAGGGGGCATCACTAAAGAGCTAGAAACACCGGTACAAGACTAAATGAGACCGTCTAGTGAGGGGGGGGGGGCAGGATGGATGCCAGGCCAACACACACATCAGATGAAGGCATTGATTCCACACGACTTGCTCCTATTCGTCCGGCGGACAGCAATCTAACGCGGCCAACGGTGCTAAACAAAAACCAATTCTCTTTCCAATTCCGTAGTACTCACTGCGGACGAGACGGGGCAAACTTATTTCAAACTAAATAGAGCGTAAACCGTATAAATTTCGAACGAAACACAATTTAGGTTTCGCGCGCTTCTCGGAGAAAACATGTCAACAAAAGGGTTTTGTGTGGCATTATAATTATGCTCGAGTACAGCTTAGTCAGGAATAAACAGGGCGCAGAGCACAACCTTCTATGTTGTGTACAATAACAATGGCGGCATATTTTTAGATATCTACCAAAAATCAATGAAAAGACAGAAGCTAAAAGTAAACAACAAAATAAAGTATGATAATCGAACCAGGTACGCCCTGATATTCAACACTAATTAGTAATAAGTTGCATGCAATAATGCAACTAATAGGGTTTTGCAACAATAACAGTGTCCTAAAGTCCTTCGTGCTTTGAAACTTCCAAAATTTTGATTTATATTACGAGTCATTGAAGTGCATGTGGCACAAGAAAGGCAAAACATATAAAAAACTTCCTCCTTACGTATGTTCCATGTCAATTTCAGGGATAAAATCATTATTTATATCAAAAAAGAATAATCCATTATAATACAAAGCTTTCAAAACACCCGCTTGGTGGGGGTTGGGCAGTGTACGTGTATCAGCTACTGCTGCCTCCTGCCGAGTAACGTGCGAACTATGGAGTGAAGTTAGTGATAATATATGAGTGCCAACCACGCAGTTTCTTTCACTGGCGGTCGTTCTGTGAACCTCCTGGTTGTTGGGGGTGATTATTACGCAGTTGTGTATGATCGTTAATAAATAAATAAATAAATAAATAAATTCGTTTTTAAATGTATTAACTCGGCCGCATAATTTGTTTTAAATGAGGTTTAAAAAAAGTGAGAAAAAGTCAAATCATTGTAAAACAGTCGTGTATACCTATTGCAAACTATATGCTCATCACAAAACTATGTGATGAGAATTACATAAAAAAATTTAATGGTTCAATATTAAATACATAAATAAATCCGGATTTAGATTCTACCCACTCAGTCACATAACTGATTTTCAGTGGGAGACAGAAAACCAAAGCGACCAAGCCAACCCTATAGGCCCCGACGCAATCGACAAGTGAGCAATAACAAACTAAAGATTTTTTTTTAAATAAAATGATTGTTGTTTCGAAAAATACAATTTCACGAAGATCTTACTGCGGCGCTCTCAACGGCAACCTTCTCATTCTAGCGTCCATCACGAGTTGTACCCACATTACTCTACCGGACCTGCTCTCGGGTGACGGATTAACAATGTGCAAGATGGATGGAAATCCTAAGCCATCCGGTCAGGCATTGTGCATTGTGAATATATGGACGGCAAGAGAAAATACGTCTGGAAGCAGCAAATCTGACCCGTCTTACATCTTTCGTGCAAGAATGATGCAACACGATAATTTAACAATTTAAGACGTACAAAGGATTACATTTTCGGGCCAAATACGAAAACGCGCAACTTTTTAAGAGTTTCGCGGTGAAGCAAGCACTAACACTTGGTTTGTAACTAGTCTCGATGGAAGCGTATAGTAACATATACAATGTGTTAAGGGTGGGATACAACCATTGATTGATTGATTGATTGATTGATTGATTGATTGATTGATTGATTGATTGATTGATTGATTGATTGATTGATCCGTAGTCATTGGTACACTGGCGTGTCAATTAGAAGCCATCTTGAAATCACAGTTTGCATGTTAAGTAGATGGGAGCGATTTGTAGTCCAAATATTTTTTAAGATGGCCGTAAGGTTGACAGTGAGCATATTAGACATTAACACCAAATGATTACTAAATTCCCTTATGCAATAATTTTTTATTGTTTCTGTTTGTACATTCCCATGCTGCACAAGCTAAAACCATATCAAACAATCCAAAAAAATACTTTATTGCATTAAAAAAGCATAAATTAAAACGCCAAATCGCCATCTTGAAATGGTTAGATTGACGCTTCAATTTGGTACGCTCGCGCCTGTGTGGACGTATTGGAGACTGCGGATCTAGCGTTCTATAGGTGTTTAATATCTATGTATACAACACAACTTTTAGCATATTAGTATACTGACTAAGATTAGCAAGCCATCATCTTCAGCACACAACGTTCACAGTTATATTCTGCATGTGATATAAGATTTGACGGGAGGTCATGCGTCAATCATCTAGCTACTCCTCCGTGACAGACAGCAAGTTACGGGTCTCAGTTGCGTAACGCGGGTCAGAGGTTAACAGGTGTCGTAGCCTGACGCGTAATGGCTGCCAGTCTAGCCTCGAGTTGGTAATTGAGTTACCCGGAAGTGATGGCCGGTCTTAGATCAGCCACACAACACCAGACTCGGTTCACTACCAGAGGGAGAAGTTTACACACTTGGTAGTGACGTACTAGGAGGCTACAAGGCCTCGCCGAAACATTCAATACGTTGATACATAGATTAGTTCGAAACGTGGATGAACGAGAGGGAAAGTATTAACCGACATTTTTATCACCACATATTGACTTTTTTAAATTTATTTATTTAATTTTTTTAACCAACACCAGAAACATGTTATGAATATTGTTCGCCGCAAAGCGTCTAAGGGTGACAATGCAAGATTTTTTAAATCGGGGGCACACTTTGGCGATCTGCTGCACCCCTCTTGCAAACAGCACGTGGTGTTCCCAAGTGGTCACCCACTCAAGTACCGACCAAGCCCGATGTTGCTTAACTTCGGTGAACTATCGAGAACCGGTGTATTCGACATAGCAAGGCCGGCAAAAAGTTGTAGACTACAGCCAAAGAATAATAAAGGAATCAAAATGCGATTTAGTGGAATTCGTGAAGCTAAATTTATCGAAAATGTGAACATTTAACTCTTGTCAACTTGTTTTAGTTTAATTTCTGTCACTTCTGACCATGTATACCAAGCTAAATTGACTGTATATTGAACGCAATCTAGGTGCCCGTTAGGGCGCCGCAGCCAAGCCGCGGTGCGCTACACACTCAAGCACCTTATACACCAAGCAGAGTTGGGGTGATTTCGAGGTGTTACCCAGCCGTCATGTAACGTGATGTGAACTTGAAAACTATCACAATCGAGGGGATTTAGGTACCTGACAACACATGCCAAATTTTATTGGGGTACGATTATTCCTTCTTGGTGAAAAAATGGCTTGAAACATGCTCAAAATCACTTTAAGGATGTTAGCTACTGCTACTGCCTACTACTGCTACTGCTAACATCTAATACGTCGGCCCGCGATTCTGACCAGACGGGTGGGACTACAATGTTCATATTTTACATGGACATTAAGGTTATAGAAATATAGTCTCTTTTGAAAAAAAAGTTGAAAAAGTTTGTTGGAAGGCTTCCAAATAAAGGTTTTAAAATAAGCCTTAAACACTTGGCATACAATCAACAAGTAACCATAGTTACTTGACACTTGTTGATGGTATAAGCAGAGTTAGGCGGGAAAGTGCGATACGTAAACAAATAGCGGACATTTAAAATTTTTCTTCTTCGTGTGGAACGAGAAAAGGTGTCATTATACTCTCATAAAACAAATCAGAAACCGTCCCTGGCCTAGGCCCAGATGTGGAAAATTATTTATAATGCAAAAGTGTAGGTCTAAAGTTCCATTTGGCTATAGGACTAGTAAAATTCATACTTACATTACATGTTTGACAAGCCTAGCCAACCCTATGCCAGCACAACATTGTTCTGATATGAACTTGCTCAACTGTTTGTTTACATAATTGCAACAATCAAATCATTTCATACAACTTGTCTTTCGATTGGCCCGCGTTTATGAAGGCACTGCCATCTAGAATAAATATAGAACTTTTTCGAGCTCTTTGCTATACGCAAATCTTTTTAAAGTGTTTGGATTTCGTGATACTCTTTCAACCATAGACATCCTATATAATTGGCTAGACCAGCAGTCGGTGGTCCACTTCCGGTACAATTAGAAGCCATCTTAAAATGACAGTTTACATGTTAATCAAATGGGAGCGATTTGTGGCCAAATAGTTCTCAAGATTGCCGCCAGGTTGACAGGTAAGCATACTAGCCTTTAACACCAAATGATTACTAAATTCCCTTATGCAATCACTTCGTATTGTTTCTTTTGTTTAATACCATGCTGCACAAGCTAAAACCATATCAAACAATCCAGTAAAATACTTTATTGCATTAAAAAAGCATAAATTAAAACACCAAATCGCCATCTTGAAATGGGCCGGTTGAGTCTTCAATTTGCTACGCTCGCGCCTGTGCGGAGGTATAGGAGACTGCTAATCTAGCCTACTATAGGGGTTTAATTAATATCAATGCTTTCAACTCACAACCCATGACGTTTTCCACGATACCGTTCAAGAATACCAATTCCTTCGAAAACGAAAACGACTTCGTTTTCAAATTGCGTTTTCAACTCATCTCCCACGAACTCAAGAATTGGGGTCCAGTCCTTATACCGTCGTTATACCATGGTTATACCACCTATACCCAGGATGTACATGAATCCGGGTCTAGATATTTTACATCCTATATTGTTACTGCTAATACCATAGAATTTAAATCAACTTTGATAAAAATATTATATTTTAGCAAATAATTTTGTAATGGAACTTGAAAAAGTAATGAGATCACACACATAACAAAAACTTGTAGAAATACAGCCAAACCTTACACACTCAAAAGGAATGAGATCTAAAAAAGGGCCAAGCTCATCTACCCTTCCAAAGTGTCCCATAACAGCATCCTCGAAAAGCTTGGCAAAATAGAATTTGCATGTTATTACGTTTAAATTAATTAGAAAAAAAGAACTTGGATAAACTATTACGTTAAATTAATAATCGCAAATTCTATTTTGCCAAGCTTTTCGAGGATGCTGTTATGGGACCACTGTACGTTTATGTGGAAGGGTAGATGAGCTTGGCCCTTTTTTAGATCTCATTCCTTTTGAGTGTGTAAGGTTTGGCTGTATTTCTACAAGTTTTTGTTATGTGTGTTCATTATTACAAAAAAGCAAGGGCACCGGAGAACCTAAAAGAGTGAACGAAAAAATTAAGTGCAGAAATGGTGGAGGTGCCGGGTCAGGAATTCTCAAACGACGTTTATGATTGATTTCATGCTGCTATTTTTTTTGTAATTAGAAATGGGTTCAATAGTAAATCGTGGAGCGGAATTTAAAGAAAATAATATTTACAATTAACTCTATTCAATTTATTATATTATTTTAATTATCGCAATCACTTCTGACAATGTATGCCAAGCTCAATTGAGTTTATTATCAGCGCAATAATAATTATTAAAATAAAGGGCACGGGAGAACCTAAAACAGAGAGCGTAAATTTAAGTACAGAAATGGTGGAGGTGCCGGGTCAGGAATTCTCAAAACCCGTTTTTGATTGATTTCATGTTCGAGTGTTGTAGCCTTCAATGAAATAATTTTTATAGTGAATAAATCGATTCAATTGGAAATCGTGGGGCGGAATTTTAGAGAAAATAATATGTACAATTAACTATTTTCAATTTCATATATTATTTTAATTGTTATTACCTCTGACCATGCCAGTATACAGACAAATCGAGTTTTTAATCAACGCAATTAATATGACAGCAAGCACGGGCATGGGGGTATCCAAAAGAGGGAGCGAAAAATATTAAGTTCAGAATTGGTGGAGGTGCCGGGTCACGATTTCTCAAAGTTTCTGGAGGGACTAGCAACTCTCCCCTTACCCCCAGGATCACAAAAATGTGTTTGTATTAGTTAAAGGATAATGCCAACAAAAACGCATGTCAATCGGATGCCGTATTCGGTTTTATCGTGAGACGTGATACATGCATAGACGGACGGACAAAAAGAGTGATGCTCAAATGCGCTTCATTAATTTTTGTTAGATGGAAGTGCACAACACACATTACTAACTTTAGAATACTCCGTTGTCTGTCTGTAATAGACACAAATAAATTCACCAACATACTTAAACGATGTTTATTGTGAAGTTATCAGGTGGCCTCACATGGAACGTTATAAAAGTTTGTTATCTTTTGTTGTGTCCAAGTGAAGTAAAATGTGTTCATCACCAACGGACACATTACACCCACCATAAAGCGGGGCGATACTCAAACCACGTGCGAATGCGTGTGACCAATGAGAATGCTGGCGAGTATCGCTCCACCCGTAGAGATGGAAGATGTGACGATAAAGCCGGAGGCTTATATACAGTCCTTTATCCTTCAGAGTTTATTGCCCGTGCGACTGTCCCGGCACGTTTTGACCTCAGCCCCCATACTTGTTAACTGTAAGCCTACAGAAGTTCAGATCTTAGTACGACGGCTAGGCTTTCTAATATAAGCGTATATTTTAGTTTTAAGTCACTTGTATCCCTTACTACCAGAGAAGAAATGTCATGCTCTCTTGATGTATTTTGTTGTAACGTTTATCGGAACTTGTAACCCTGTAATCACTGTGTCAGGCTACAGAGGGCCACACGTGCCCTGCATTAGCCTTCCTGCCCTATGGACAGGTCAAATTCGTTAAATAATAATACTTTAGTACGTAATCAATGCTATTTTTCGCTTATAACAAATAACAAAAGGGGGACCTGTTTCTCAATCTACGTAGGGTCACGTAGATTGTTCTTAACATAAAAATAACAATTTGTCTAATTGCAATATTTATTTATTCGGTTTTAAGGTTAGAGACTCTGCTTCTAATGCAAAAGGTACAGGGCTCGTTCGATTCCCGCTTAAGCCATGCACAAGTTGGTGGCTTTGGAGCCATCCTAGCAACGGGGCACATAACTAACAAATTATATAAGGTTGTTCCGAATTACCCTTGTTGATTTTGGCGCCGTCCGCGGGTGGAATCGTGTCCAGCTTGATTGATCGGTGTTTTCTACTTAAATATGCCGGTCTCTAGTTGGTCATTGTTCGCTCGTCGAAGGTGTCGGCGCCTATAGGATTAGCTTAGTCTGCTCTAAATTTTATGTCCCCCACTGAAAATCTGTTATGTGACTAAGTGGGTAGACTAAATACGAATTAATTAGAATATTTAATTTGATTTTTATAGTTAACAATGAATCCCTCATCACGACAAACAGCACCGCACTATATGATTCATTTTAGAAGAGAAACGAATATTATTAGTTACAACTCCATGTGATATGAGTGGCATGTTCTAATAAGCTAAGTATGAAAACTTTGGAATGTTTAATGGTTTTGAATAAACTGTTCTCATCTTGTGCTTGTGTGTACAAAGTACCCTTGAACAATAATTAAACGCTACTTACGCTTGCGCTCCGTCACTTACTATCAACTATCTTGCAAACATTAAATGAGATTACACTATGTGTGATACACTTGCATACACTTAATGAGCCAATTTAACTAACCGGGTTATAACACGTTACGTTAATAAGTTAGAAAACAAATAAGATATTGTACACAAGATCCTCTGTGGGTAAATAATGAAACAACACGAAGTTTGTAAGAGCTTTCAGGTTTACTGTAAACATGAAAGCTTTGATGTAGATGATTTACACATTGTCAACACTACTTCGTCTAAAGTAACGTTATTACAAAGTTTATGGGTGAGATAATTGCGTACATTGAACACTGAGAAGGAACGTGATTAAGTGTGCACTTCCTAACCAATCATCACCAACAAGTGATAAGTTAGTTTATGTTGAATTGTTACTATTACATTAGTGCATTTATTTACTAAGTTTAATTTAATCTTTAGGGCGCGAATAGCGGCCTTATAGTTTTTTTTTATAACTGAATTGGATAAACATTCAAAATATAAATTCAAAGACTTGCCATATTTTCATATGTGGTCAAAATATATTCGCGCAAATTTAAAAAATAATAGCAGGTCTTATTTTAAAACCACTACTCAGTCTTTAATTTCTATGTAGGTATGACAAAAATGATTGTGTTTACAGAAGATATATATACATAATATGAACACACACGAACGATTGCTTCACACAATACAGCCCTCGCGGGAGGTCGACCTGGGAGCCTGGCGGATACTTTGCCCCCATAAATTGATCCCATAGAGGTCGAGATCAGACGCCCATCATCGTATATCAAAACCAATCTTGCGTCTCTTAGTTTGATTGATTGCGGAGTCGTCCTTCAAATAACAATAAACAACTAGGCAGGGCTATGCGAGCGGCAGCAGGTGCGACGCGTGAGAAGGGTTGCTTTGAATCGCGGGGGTAAACGAACACCTTTGTTCTTCGAGAGGAAATGTTATTTGATGGATTTTATTCGGAGGCGTAAATATTCTCAAAGGATTCGATGAGTTTTCGAAACGAGATTTGTATTCAATGACGCTGGATTTTCCTAGTTTCAAGCACATCAAGCGGTTCTTTATTCTCAGAAAAGTGTATATTACAAGTACATTTTTATGCACAGAATGAAGATCAAACCACTTAGTTTTATTAATGCCGTTTAATACTCAAGGTGTATAATATAATACCGAAACTACAGTTTATATCCAACCATACTTGCAGATATGGGATGAAATAAGAAGAGTACGTAATTATTATTAAAACAATTTAGTAAATACAAAATCTGAAATGCTTAAGTAAAAACGATTTTTTTAGAATATGTATTAAGTAAATACTTTTTACAATTATTCTTTCAGTATTATAGGTAATCCCAAGAATTCTGGACGACAGGCTGCTGGGGGCGAACCTGGTGGCACAGAGTGCCAAATAAATAAATAAATAATATAAATAAAAATAAATAGATCCAAGGTTGTACAGAAAGTACTTCCGAAATTGATTAAAAAACCACGAATGACGCATGATAACTTAACGGTAGATGTTTGCTCATTAAAATTCTGCTCTCAGAATTTCCAGCCGGAAATGTGATGCAGATTTTTCCGAAGTAACAAGGCGTTCGATTTTCCACCGAGCTCCCCTTCAGAGAGAGCGAAACTGTTACCGATGACGATCGCTATGACGTCTCGATGTAGTAATTGATTTACGTTGATACCAATTCCTTCTCCAAACCCGGCCGCAGATAAAATTGGAAAACCGAGCAAATATTCCCGACTGACGCACGTTCAGCGAGAGGGGTAGGACCAATCATTATATTCACGAAGAATCGAGCCTAGTATTCGAGTTGTGAAAAATTATTTTCTGTTTTTATGATTATGCACCCACATTCCCCAATCAGTGATTACTGATTATACACGCATTCCTGATAGTATTCTTAGAATGATTTTTTTCTCTCACGTAAGGATGCTCACTGTAGGGTACACATCAGCTTTACCCTGTGTGACCCAAGTAATAACGGTGATGAGGTAATTCAATAGTTATTCTTAAACCAAGATATGTTCACATAATTCTTTATAAGCGAACGAAAATCGGAAAAATTTAAAGTTGATCCAATACATACTTTCTAACCTTGATTTGAATCAACGACGTGATAATGAAAAATCATTACTACCATTACACATACACTCGCACACAACTATTATGCCGCAATTACTTACAAATGCTTAACAAACTCACAAGAAATAACGGTTTATAGCCTACAAATTACACCCGTTACAAAGTACTATTTCTTAAATACCACCCACTGTTTGGCTACCAGCGCCCAGACCTCCACCCAAAAACAATCCCGTTGTCCACCATTATCGCGCGTATCCATATTATTGGATGAGCGAAGCGAAGATTCCATTTCACTACACTGGAGAAAAAAATCCGGAATGTTTTTTTTCTTCTTTCTTTTTTTTGTATTTTTGTCTGTCTGTTAACACGATTCCGGCTAAACCGATACTCCGATTGCGATGAAATTTTATGGAGGCCTTCGAAATCTCTGAACTTAGAACTGCCACGTTTTTGAGCGCAATCGAAAAATTATTTCTCATGAAAATCGCAATTTTACGATTTTTTTCGATTTCTAAAAAATTTCTTCGACTTATAACTCCTACATGCTTTATCCGATTGTAATGATTTCTTCACAGAACCTTAATTTTATGAACTAGGAAAACGCTTAAGTCCCGCCGCGTTGTTGGATGAGCGTATAGGGTGCATTGAGATGCCATGTGTTACGCGGATTTTCTGTTGTTCTGTGAAAAAATCATTACTAAGTCGAAGATTTTTTTTAATTAAATTTAATTATATAAAAAATTAACTTAATTTTTATAATTAAATTAAATAAAATACAAAATTAACTTAATTGTTTTAATTAACGTAATTTTTTAAAAATGAACAAAAACGTAAAATTGCAATTTGAAAGAAATAATTATTGATTGCGCTAAAAATTTAACACGAATATATTAATTCATGAAATTAAGGTTCTATAAAAAAATCATTACAATAGGATAAAGCATGTAGGTGTTATAAGTCAAAGAATTGTTTTTAAAAAGAAAAAAAACATAAAATTTTGATTTTCATGAGAAATAATTTTTCGATTACGCTCAAATTTCACACGAATATCTTAATTCATAAAATTAAGGTTCTGTGAAAAAATCATTACAATCGGATAAAGCATGTAGGTGTTATAAGTCGAAGAAATTTTTTAAAAATCGAAAAAAATCTTAAAATTGGGTTTTTTATGTGAAAAAATTTCCCGATTGCGCTCAAAAACGTGGCAGTTCTAAGTTCAGAGATTTAGAAGGTCTCCATAAAATTTCATTGCAATCGGAGTATCGGTTTAGCCGGAATCGTGTTAACAAAACACACAAAATACAGAAAGAAAGAAAAAAAAAAAAAACATTCCGGATTTTTTTCTCCAGTGAAGTGAAATGGAATCTTCGCTTCGCTCGCTACGCTCGCTACGCTCATCCAATTAATATATTTGTGTACTAGGAAAACGCTTAAGTCCCGCCGCGTTGTTGGATGAGCGTAATTGGTGCATTGAGCTGCCATGTGTTATGAGGATTTTCTGTTGTTCTGTGACAAAATTATTACAAAGTCGAATAATTTTTTAAATTAAATTAAATTAAATAAAAAAATTGACTTTATTTTTTAATTTTTTTTATGAATCGTAATTTTAAAAAAGGAAAAAATCGTAAAATTGCGATTTTCATAAGAAATAATTATTCGATTGCGCTCAAATTTTACAAGAATATATTAATTCATAAAATTAAGGTTCTGTGAAAAATTCATTACAATAGGATAAAGCATGTAGGTGTTATAAGTCAAAGACTTGTTTAAAAAAAAGAAAAAACGTGTAAAATTTCGATTTTCATGAGAAATAATTTTTCGATTGCGCTCAAATTTCACACGAATATCTTAATTCATAAAATAAAGGTTTTGTGAAAAAATCATTAAAATCGAATGAAGCATGTAGGTGTTATAAGTCGAAGAAATATTTTAAAAATTGAAAAAATTCGTAAAATGGCGATTTTCATGAGAAATAATTTTCCGATTGCGCTCAAAAACGTGGCAGTTCTAAGTTCAGAGATTTCGAAGGTCTCCATAAAATTTCATCGCAATCGGAGTATCGGTTTAGCCGGAATCGTGTTAACAAACAGACAAAAATACAGAAAGAAAGAAAGAAAAAAAAAAAAAAAACATTCCGGATTTTTTTCTCCAGTGTAGTGAAATGGAATCTTCGCTTCGCTCGCTACGCTCATCCAAAAATTTGTGCGCAATCGAATAATTATTTCTTATGAAAATTTCAATATTACGATTTTTTCCTTTTTTAAAATTACGATTAATTTAAAAAAAAAGTTAATTTTTTATTTAATTTGATTTAATTTTAAAAAAATTTCAACAAAGTTCTGATTTTTTCACAGAACAACAGAAAATCCGCAAAACACATGGCAGCTCAATTCACCAATTACGCTCATCCAACAACGCGGCGGGACTTAAGCGTTTTCCTAGTTACTTACAAATGCTTAACAAACTCACAAGAAATCACGGTTTATAGCCTACAATTACACCCGTTACAAAGTACTATTTCTTAAATACCACCCACTGTTTGGCTACCAGCGCCCAGACCTCCACCCAAAAACAATCCCGTTGTCCACCATTATCGCGCGTATCCATATTATTGGATGAGCGAAGCGAAGATTCCATTTCACTACACTGGAGAAAAAAATCCGGAATGTTTTTTTTCTTCTTTCTTTTTTTTGTGTTTTTGTCTGTCTGTTAACACAATTCCGGCTAAACCGATACTCCGATTGCGATGACATTTTCTGGAGGCCTTCGAAATTTCTGAACTTAGAACCGCCACGTTTTTGAGCGCAATCGGAAAATTATTTCTCATGAAAATCGCAATTTTACGATTTTTTCGATTTAAAAAAAGTTCTTCGACATATAACACCTACATGCTTTGTCCAATTGTAATGATATTTTCACAGAACCTTAATGTTATGAATTGATATATTCGTGTGAAATTTGAGCGTAATCGAAAACATATTTCTCATGAAAATTGCAATTTTACGATTTTTTTTTCGATTTTGTAAATTTCTTCGGCTTGTATCACCAACATGCTTTATCCGATTGTAATGATTTTTTCACAGAACCTTAATTTTTTGAATTTATATATTCGTGTGAAATTAGCGCAATCGAAAAATTATGTCTCGTGATAATCGCAATTTTACGATTTTTTTTCGATTTTTTAAATTTCTTCGACTTATAACACCTACATGCTTTATCCGATTGTAATAATTTTTTCACAGAACCTTAATTTTATGAATAAATAAATTCGTGGGAATTTTGAGCGTAATCGAAAAATAATTTCTCATGAAAATCTCTATTTAACGCTTTTTTCGTTTTTAAAAACTTACGCTCATCCAATAACGTGCCTGAAAAAGCGTTTGCGAAGCTTCCTAGTTTTACGACAACATTTTAAACAAAAACACGTTAAAACCCATTGCGGACCTAACTTACTCTTGTAGACGAATAATAACCCTCGCCTCAAACTAATCCCATCGAACGAATATAAAACCCACCATCCCGTGCAGCTGAGTCCTCCTCCGCCCGGGTAGGAAGTGACGGGGTTCGTTAGCACCAGGCCCCAGGCGGTCCGCAACAGAATAGTGAAACTTTTAATGGATCGCCAAACTTGTATACAATGCTCTATCTTTTCAATGCTTTATATACATTAAAAAAGGAGAAAAATATAACGAGATTTTGTTTCGGAAAGAGCTTCGCGTAGGCCTATACGACTAATGGAGTGTTTAATATGCGATTTGCAGAAAACGTCTGAGAGTTAAATCTAGTGGAACGGGAAGCTGTGATACAGACACTAATGGGATTCTTGCAGAGGAAGGAGGTTCCGTTGAAGAGATCAAACTTCTGACTGGAATGCACGAGACAAAGGATGGAGATAATATACTTCTACTATCAGGGCAGATAGTCACGTCTAGAAAGCAACAGGTCGGTTAGACAGGGGTGCACTACTTGTTCGAGGGGCTACCTCTTTCGTTGGCGAGGTCGGTGCCCCTTAAATTATCCATTACTGAATTGTAACTGAGTGGGTAATTTCTTTTAATTTCATTGTTCGGGGAACACTCCCGTAGGTGTGTTGATTACATGGTAATCTACTCAGATATTATAATAGCCATCTCAGCCGAGTATCGAACCCGAGTCTTCAGATTGCCGGTCGGATGCTAAACCCCCAAGCTATCGATACGTGTAGCTTAATAACTTCTGGATTGTTGGCTAAGATGGATTTTGTAATTTCTGGATTAATTCCATATAATAATGAGTGGTGAAATTAAATAAAGTTTTTTATGTATAATGTTGATCGTTTGAGATGTAACTTGAGGCGGAAAAAAAATCTCTGGATGGTGAAATGTCAATGATACAATCGCATACTTAGGTTTAGTGACAGGAGCTCCCCTTAGGAATAGATAAAGTTAAGTCGATATGCCTCTAGCAACTTTGCCTAAATAATCTTACGCAAATCCATTTTCAAGACGAAAAAGATACAGTATTGGAAGAAGAGATATTCTATACAAGATGGAAGGAGATAGAAAATATAGAAGTAAAGGTTAAAACTCTGTAATGGAACTGTGAACAGTGGAATGAAATGACTTACAAAAGAAAGTATTTAAAGGGCTTGCAATCCGTCAGTACTAATAAAATAGGTAGGCGTTATGTAAAATGCGTATATGAAGGATAAAGAGTTCCAGAGACCATATAATCAGGACACTTAAAAATGTATCGAACAATAGTGCATACAAGACGTACTTTTACACGCAGACTAATATACTCTGCCAATTAATTAATAGAAAATAGGTATCAAATCCAAATAGTATTAAAAGATAGTTAAGTATAATTCAAAATGTATGGCAAACTACTATTCGAATGATGT
The DNA here is from genome assembly GCA_024449915.1 of Sweltsa coloradensis. Lineage (NCBI taxonomy): Eukaryota > Metazoa > Arthropoda > Insecta > Plecoptera > Chloroperlidae > Sweltsa > Sweltsa coloradensis. The sequence goes on from JAMZAV010000055.1 coordinate 661,894, forward strand.
CCAAATTCGCGGTTTGTTATCATGCAACATAATATTATGCACTCTCTATCACACTTCGTCATTCTTTCTACTTCGCACGTCGGATTTAAAAACAAGGTCACTAGAGGTCACCACGAAACGCGGACACATAATCAAGATATACCGTTTTAAAGACTAGAAAAACCCAAACAACCCGAGGGTGTGGACATACCCTATGCAGCTGTGAATCAAGCGCTCCACGCGGAGGCGCGCGAAATCATGACTAATGCATCGGTCTGGCCCGTACAGTTTCCCCCTCGGGACGCTACCTGGGGACTCGAGTACAGATATATGATAATGGCTTGACCCCAGGGGCCAGCGTCGGTTTAAAATGCTCTACCGCCGCCTACAAGCTGTCCTTACCACCTTCCGACGCCGGGAATTGCCCATATACCGGATGAGATCTAAGCCGGGCCGAGCTGTAAGGCTAAGAGCGCAGTCGACTAGATTGCAACCACTTTTGCGTTCGGAGGGGGGCTGAATGTTTCATGAACATTTGATTAAGTAAATGTGGACTTGTAGTAGCTCAGTAAAGTAATGCGGCGTTTCCTCTTAAGAGTGCACACAATATAGAAACAGGGGAAGCAGCACTTTCGGTGGAAGATATCTACACGTTATGGGATACATGTTCATTATACGTTGTTTTATGTTAGAGCAAAAACACACAAATTATATTTCTTAAACAACACTAAAAGCAACAATATTTGCCGTCGTTTGGAAGCTATGGATGGGGGAGGTAAATAGTAAATCATGACTAGATTAGTTATTTCTTAAATTCATCTAATTCCACTCATGTAATTAATTGTAAAGTAATTTAAGACCCCTTTTTTAATTTGTTTCGTGCTAACAGCAACACAAATTGCACGCGGAAATTAGAAAGGTGCACGGTTAAAAACTCGGCATATAAACATTAATATTCCAGAGTAGAAAAGAAGCTTGAAATATAACTAGGGTGGATCTTGAACACGTAACACGAAGATATAACGAAGACGTATTTACTAAATGGAAATTAAAAACGGGAATTGAATGAATTTCTAAAATACGAGTTATTACAAACTTCCGAATTTATTGCGTCTGCACAGGAAAGGCAATTTTAAAAGACTAATTGAAATATAATTATTTAACTCGTGATGATATAATATCTCATTCGTTTTGAATGAATGAATAACTCGACAAATATTGCGTTTACTCCCAAATTAAACGTATTTTTCTTGCTGCTAAAAATGCCGTATTGCTTCTTACTTAAATATTTATTAAAGAATGTTTCCAGCTTAGCCCTAAGCCCAAGACGTCGCGTTTTATTAGCGTTATCGTTATCTCATTTGAATCGAGAAGGGTGGCAATGGAAGACTGCTGTTCGTAAACTCACTACTTAGGAAAAAAGTGTCAGACTTACGACAGACTTATAGAAAGAGTTCGGCTTTCATCTTTTTTGTTTTCTATTCATCCAAGTTATCAGATTGTACGTAGAAGAGAAAAGATTTGAAAAGCAGAAAATGTGAGAAAATTAATTAAGTAGAGCCCAACTTTCTGTGTAGTATAATTACCGTTTCTAGAACATTACAAAGAAAGCGTAGGGGCCTACTTGATTTGGCGAAGCCGTAGAACGCAAACCAATGAATTAGCAACAAGTTTATTATTCACATACATTATTCCAGTAATGTTTCACTTTGAATTTAAAGGCATTTAATTACTGTAAGAGGTTTAATTCGGATTCTCTGGGGATGTAGAAGGAAACATGAGAACAAGAAGCGTTCGGCAAAGTTGAATGGGGCTTCCCGTTGTAAGAGGCAGAAAGGGCTATAAACAAAGCGACAGAATATAGTAGAAATATCTTACGACTAAATAAGCAGCGTTACCATGAACGACTTGAGTTAAACATTGCTACTGTTCAAGGCCTTTTCGAAGTAACTTGACAGTAAATTAAATTCAAATAAGTTAAAAAAGCATTAAGAATGAAATAAGAAAGCAACATACATAATAATAGTAGGCTGTGTTGCAGTTTCTTGGCATGAAATTAAATAGGTCTTATCGTGACATGTGATGTAATAACTGGCAAAGTGAGATTCCCGTTCCAGCGCTAGAGAAATATTCACTACTTACTAGTTCTACTTCTTCGTAACAATAAAAATATCATGGGTTTGAAAGGGAACCTAATAATTAGACGCGTTTGCGCTGAATAACAAGCAACTAGAATTAAGATTGAATTGAATGGCAATGACATACGAGTACGAAGTCAGGGCACCCTTCCTGGGTGAAAACAGTGTAGATCCTGCAATGACGGTTCACTGAAGATATCGTTAGCACCCTAAATGTACGATAGAATATGTCATTCTCCATTGGGAATGCACGTGATGTATAATACACACAAATGTGCTTTAAAACTTAAAACTTTTTAGACTCCAACTTGAGAGGAAGTTTTATAAAAGGAATGAAAAGTTTGAGATATAGATGCATCATCTTAGTCCAAAAATCTGGAACCTTGGTTAAACATCGTTTCACGTATTTCCACGTCAAGGAGCTAACAACTACAAAGAAATAGTGTTCACTAAACCTTATGGGTCCTCTGTTACAGGACTGGATCCGACAAGGGTGGTTTGCACACTTTACTTCACCACAATAAAAAAATTAGATTTAAAAAAATTGAAATAATTGAAAAAATCAGGATCCGAAAGGGCTTATACCAAAGATTATTTTTAAAAAAAATGAAGGATGACAATTTGAGTATCGTGTTAACTTTTTATTCAATTTTTTTTTTTATGTTGCATTTAGTAAATTTAATTTAAGTTAAAAAAAATCGTAAATTAACGAATTCATACAACTAACACATTTAAAAACATCCTTATGTGTTCTGTAGACTAGGAAAACGCTCCCGCCGCGTTGTTAGATGAGCGTAATTGATGCATTGAGCTGCCATGTGTTATGCAGATTTTCTGTTGTTCTGTGAAAAAATCATCACAAAGTTGAAGATTTTTTTAAAATTAAATTAAATAAAATAAAAAATTAACTTAAATTTTAATTTTTTTAATTAATCGTAATTTTAAAAAAGGAAAAAATCGTAATATTGAAATTTTCATAAGAAATAATTATTTGATTGCGCACAAATTTTACACGAATATATTAATTCATAAAATTAAGGTTCTGTGAAAAAATCATTACAATAGGATAAAGCATGTAGGTGTTATAAGTCAAAGAATTGTTTTAAAAAAGAAAAAAACGTAAAATTTCGATTTTCACGAGAAATAGTTTTTCGATTGCGCTCAAATTTCACACGAATACCTAAATTCATAAAATTAAGGTTCTGTAAAAAAATCATTAAAATAGGATAAAGTATGTAGGTGTTATAAGCTGAAGAAATTTTTTAAAATTTTTTTTTAAAAATCGAAAAAAATCGTAAAATTGCGATTTTAATGAGAAATAATTTTGCGATTGCGCTCAAAAACGTGGCAGTTCTTGGTTCAGAGATTTCGAAGGCCTCCATAAAATTTCATTGCAATTGGAGTATCGGTTTAGCCGGAATCGTGCTAACAGACACAATAATACAAACAGAAAAAAAAGAAAAACATTCCGGATTTTTTTCTCCAGTGTAGTGAAATGGAATCTTCGCTACGCTCGCTACGCTCATCCAATTCCCCCACTGAAAATCAGTTATATAACTGAGTGGGTAGACTCTAAACTATTTATTTATTTATTTTATTTAATGATTGGAATAGTGTTACAAAATGGGATCGTCAAAATATGTAGCTTAGAGCTTAATTTATTAAAAATGTGCCAGTTTCTTTCAGGACCTTATTCACAACCACCACAATAATTGTGGGAGGTGTTACCTTAAACATCGTGCTACATTGAATCCTCCAATGGAGAAGGTCACAGCGGTAAAACTGACGTATACCTTACAGCGGACATCCATACGAAAGTTTATTTTTCTTGTTCACACGAATAACTACATTTCATAAACGGAAAATATCAACCCCGTTAACCGACTCAGAAACAACCCTGTCCTCTCCTCAAAAACAACAGAACCGAACGAATTTAGTGCTCGCCTCTAAATCAGAAGTCATAAATTCAAAATATAAAACTCGTACATACATTAAGTGTAGTAATGATAGTATCAAACACAAACACCAGATGGCAATTTATGAGCACCGACTTCCTGTATCAATGCCAATCGATTTCCTCGACTTCCGCTCGATTCCACCGGAGAGAGTTTCCGCGATCCGGAGGATGGGACGGGAGAACCTTCCGCGCGAGTGAAACAATCCAAGACCATTCTCTGCTGCGAGAGATAAGGCGACAAGTTTACAAACATGGTCAATTAGAGGAGAGATAAGACAAGTTAATTAATATACTCAATTAGAGTTACGGCGTACATTCTAAGGTGGGGTAAAGAGAGGTATCTTCCCTTAAAGTTTTGTTTCACTATTTGTACATAAGCATATTACAATTCTGTAATTCTATCAATATCACATTCATTTTTAAATGTAGCATGTTTAAATGTTGTAAATGAGAATGCAAATAATATAGATAAATAAATAAAATAAAAATAACATAACCTTTCAGTCTGGGCAGAACAGACACTCTTCTAAAGTGTAAAAACATCAATAGAAAGATGAAACGAAACAGTAACTAAGAAGCAAGGGAACGGGACAACCAAAATAGTTTTTTCTTTTCTTTTTTCCTATTTCATATTTGGTTAATTAATTGAATTAAATACCCTTTTTGAATATGTTAAAGACGTTAAAAAAGGGTGCTAAACAACTATCAACAGATTGTGGCGGCAGAAGTATACACAAATGAAACATCTAGCGTGGATGTGTTTTGGTGGAGGTGCCGGGTTCGAAATACCAAACTTTGAATTAGAACATCCCCGTTCGCCTTACCCCAAGGGTTGATAACCAAATCGTTCTGTATCCTTGTTGAAGAGCAAAGATATTGTAAAACGCCTGCCAATAGGAAGTCAAGTTCGGTTCGGACAGTAGGACAAAGAAGTGACGCTTATAGAGAGAGGAGTTTCGCTCGCCAATAAGAAGTATACACATCTTACATCAAATATAAATTTCTAAAGAAGGCGACTCTACATTTGACCCAATTCATCCCAGACTAAAACGCACAATATGACATGCTGTCGCAGAAATATGTGTCATATTTCAAAACATATAATATACTTAGTTTATAATATTCATGAATAATATAAGATTCAGCGAGGCTCTTCGCGGCACAAGATTTCTTAACAGATTTTAAGTGTTTTAGAAAAATATTTGACAGCGTCGACGTCGTTTCTAGTTGTTCTTTAATGTATAATGACAAGAATAAACAATATAATAAATAAATGAGTAATAATAATATAATGTTAGGCATATCAATACTTCTAACGTCTCCATCAAATTACAGGGCTGTGAAGAAAAAGAGAGATAAAACTTTGTAAGATTTTCAACGACATATGGTGGAAATATTTAGAACACTTTATCATTTAAGTTTTTCAGTCACGTATATACTTTTAACAATCCACGTCAAAATCCTTGCATGCGCATCAACTATAGAAAGCTGGCAAACAAAATAAAAAATAGACAAAGTGTACGCCATCTAGTTTAAGTGAAAGCCCCTGGCAGCTCATTTGGTTGCGACAACGAAATGGAGCTTTGCATGGTGCCCACGTACGTCACATTACGACTACGTAGTTTGCGAATGTGAGTTTCTAGTTGAGTTCACTGAGAATTATGATCATTACCCACGACGTTTCACTCAATCCGACGAGAAACGATCCAGTAATAATCACTACTTCCGTTCTACAAACTAAAAAAATCATACAATAAAAATTGTCTTCGAATGAATACTAGAAGCATATTATGACAAATCTAACCTAGCGGCACGTATTAAAATGATTGCCTTTTAACCATGGCAATCCCCAATCAAAAAGGTTCAAAACCTACGAAATTATGTTTATTTGGTCCAAATGAATAAACACTATTACAAATATACAAATATACCGGTACCATATATACCGCACGTTGTACAGATGTAGGATGCACAACACCACTGGACATGATGCCCTTAGAAGTACATAAATAGTACGCACCGGAAGCTCCCGTTGCGTGATCCAGATGCGTCGACTTTATGCTTAACGGTGTATATAGTAGTGTTTATTACACAAAGCAATTCTATTTTTTGCATGTTGTTAACTGTATAAAATGTCAGTGTTTTGTGCATTTCTAGAATTCGCATAATTATGTTACTTTCTACAGAGCGTTGTACAAATTAATGTGAGTACTAACGAGCGTGCAGAATACATGAATGTCTCCTGAAGACTCGAATAATATTTGTACATTTCGATGAACTGTAACACGTAGACGTGCAACCATCACGGAGGGCATTCAGCCATCTTTGTTGTTTGCCGTTTCAATACTAATTACAATTTTACAAAGAGTTTGAATTTACTAAAATACTTGAGATCAAAGAGTTTATGCGGGCTGTTGACAAAGAAGCATTTAAAATAACGATCCGTTTTAAATTCGTCACCTTTCTTCCGAAAGTGGAATTTCGAAGCTCGACTCAATTAACACACAAAAGGCACAGACACACGAAACGTAAAATTAATAGCAAAACAGGTGGCCAAAAATAGGATGAATGGTTAGTATGGAAGGTCTTTAGTACGGTTTTTAAACAAAAAGCGAAAACAAAGTCCGTTAAGATCAGTTCCTACTTTTAAATAAGTGACTTTTAAATCGAATAGGTTCTAACCGGTTACGTAAATTAATAGCAAAAGGTGCAAAAATAGGATTAATGGATAGAAAGGTTCATTAAGACTTTTAACAAAAAGGCGAAACAAAAGTCTAAGATCAAGTTCATCGACCATTTTTAAAATGAGGACTTTATGAAATTAGTGCTTCGATTAGATTTGTTCAACCGTGTTTATGTAGCACAGTTCACATTCATAGGTCAGAAACTCAGAAATTAACAAATGCAGCAATTAAGCTTTACAACTTTCAGAAGCCACGGAACGAGAGTTATATATGCAAGCCAAGAACTTGACACCATTCAAGTTCTCCTCGAATAACATCGAGGTTGCATTAAAGAAAAATAATTTCAAACCCTCTTTACTTCTGAAATTTTCATCATCCATTTATCACTCAGCTATAAAAATCCGTATACAAATGAATTCTCTTCAATTTACACAAGAGCCCGCGTTCTATATAGAGCGTCGTCTAAATTGACGTACTGAACACGGTTCAAGGAATAGCGAGCGCTTTTAGAACATCTCCACATAATCAGCGCTAAACAAAAATAAAAAATTCTCAACAAAATTGACTCGAGCAAACTTCGCTCGTAGAAAATAAGGACTTGCAAACAAGGTTAGGCAACAGTCAACAATCGAGGCCGAGCGAACGAGGGCATTTCAGTCGAACATGGCGGTGGGTAACATACAAAGGTCGGGGGTCAACATGTAGCCAAACCCAAGAGTTATGTTTGTTCTTGAGCGTGCACAATATTTCAGAACAGAACGCAAACACGCTGACAATCAGACGATGCACTGGAACGTGTGGGGGCATCGCCGCTGATTTCCCGTGGGTCCTGCCCCCCCACACGCTGGCCGTGCGTAGCCTAACAATCTTACCACCCCGGGCACGATGCCCTATAACCGTAACCCATTTACCCCATGCTTCAGAATACGCGGTCACACGCTGCGATCATTATTGTAATACACAGATTACACCGAACACGTGTAGTGGCATTCAAAAGACAAATTACACATTTGGGTGAAAATAAGTTATGCTTATATTAAGCTGTTTCTTGAATCTATTCTTAATTTTACGAGCATTCATTTTTTTAAATGTCTACTAGAATGGCCTAGTTTCACCAAACTATAAACTGAGGTGTAAACTGTAGATTGGATATTAGCTATTCAATTTCCCTGTGGGAAACTTCTATAGCGACCTTGAGTGTATATAAACTTCAGATTAACAGTTTGGTAAAACGAGGCCTAAGGGAATTCAAGTGTTAAAGTTTCCATTTTCAGTATCAACAACTTCACTAACATTGTGTTCTCCCTAGCTTAGTTTTCTTTAATATGCCCCTACGTCTGCATCCATGATACACGTTTGAATTAACGTTCGGTACGAAACCTCTTATTTCGCTCTTTAATCACATCGTACTAAATTGTTTAATTGAAATCGTGGATACGTTTATTCTTATACAATGCACTTAAGACTGACCTCAATTTCAAGCTATGGTGTGAAAAACATGCTATTTATTCCCGCAGGCGGCGCCAAGGAGTGAAGAAGTTCTCCCGTGTGATATACAAGACCTATCGTGTCACAATGATGAGAACTACATCACGAAACCCACTTACCCGCGTCGGTTGATGCACGGCGCGGGCTTGTCCTTGGAAAGAGGTATACGGTTACTAACTAAACCAGAACACGGCACCAGTGATTAAGGGTAAAGTAACTGCGGTCAGTATAGTGCCTCTCGACATCCAGTCGGGGACATTCTGAAGAGAAACGAGACAAGTAGTATTATATTGTATTCTCGGTGAGAACTAGAAGAGAAACTGCGGGCTTAGCCGATAGCGGCGCTACGATAAAGCTCAAAGGTCAGGGCACGACGGCATTTTTAATTTAAACTCAGAGTTAAGTAAGATGAATGATTATTACAGAAATACGCTCGTGTTAGAAGGGTTGAATTGTAGCAACCATTACTTTAACAATACCAACTAAGATAAGAAGTTAAAAAGTTTGTATTTCGCATACAAATATATGTCGTACACGTTGAGTTTATTACATGCAAAAAAATTAAAAATGAAGTTTATATTATTGTAATAAATTTAATTCATTATAATAAAGAAGGGACACTAAAATGGATATATTTCATACACCTTTTAAAGAAGACTATAATGTTACGATTTACAACTTTGACCAAACGAAAAATTGACTAAAACTGCTAAATACATTGTACATTGAGAGTGCATTACAACACAGTTTGATAAAAAGAAATATTTTATGACGAAAGTAGACGTTCCGTCCTCCGAGCTTGAGGCGAGTGCTTACCGGCAGGCATGTAGTACATCAAACCCACACAGACTTTGTTTGATGTTGTCACGATCACTTAAGCTCTGGAATCTCGCCCCCCCCCACTCCCTCCCTCCCACACGTCCATCCCCTACCTGCACGCACCATACCTTATCACAATGGGTATTGTGTACCAACACCCCCGTGACGTAAGTAGCACGATCAACGGCAGGAGTCAATGAGCGGCCCGGCCCGACCCGGCACCTCCACTATCACAGCTTATATTGACTGACAATAGAACCAATTAAAATGATTGATTGATTCAGACCAGAGGTCGAATCCACATTTTTATGTGACGTCACTAATCGAGAGGTTGAGGGATGGTGGGTGACAGGCGAATTATAAGCCGGTATACGGGGTAGGTGAGGTGAACATTGTCAAATCTTTAAAAGCTTTATAAACCAAACAAAAGAGCGGGTGATCCATATGGGGCTATTAGAACGATGATCATTTTTATTGCTTTACGTCTCTATTATCGCAATATTGCTATTCGAGACGATGATGGGTGAAAGATGAAAGTAAGGCATATGATTTTAAAATGTTTCGGAATTGCCAAGCAAATAGTGTTTTCAACAAGTTTCGGACCTCCCGAATGTATTCGTGGCTTGGTGGAGGTGCCGGGTACGATACCCGATTTACTTTGTTGTCATGTGATATTGGGATGTAGGGACCGGATTTATGATATCGACTTAAAATATCGAATGTTATTCATTCACTCTAATTTCACAGTTTATTCCACTACAATTCCATGATTTTCATTCTTATATCTATATTTACTGTTTTTTTGCAGGATAATTCATTAATCTTTTCCCACCATGTCCTCCTACTACAGCACCATACCTAATCACATGGTATTGTGTACCAACACCCCGTGACGTAAGTACATCATTAACTCTAAGCATTGTTAACAGATAAACAGACATTCGTTGGGAGTGGTATTAAATCAATGCAAGAGTTTAATGATCTTATCCAGCAAAAAAACAGTAAATAATAGAATATAAGAATGAAAATTAATGGGATATGGTATGGAATAAAACTGTGAAATTAGAGTGAATGAATAACATTCGATATTTTAAGTCGATATCATAAATCCGGTCCCTACATCCCAATATCAAATGACAACAAAGTAAATCGGGTATCGTACCCGGCACCTCCACCAAGCCACGAATACATTCGGGAGGTCCGAAACTTGTTGAAAACACTATTTGCTTGGCAAGTCCGAAACATTTTAAAATCATATGCCTAGAGGTCCGAAAGTCCAATCTCAAGCACCAAGAATATTATACTTATATTCTTCTCAAGATGCCCAAGGTTTTCGTTAACGCGTTACATTTTAAGCATTTACATTTAATGGCATTCTTCATAATATTTCAGTTGAAAAGGTTGTAATACGCCTTTAAAAGTTTTTTTGGTTCGACCTTACATATTACACTCAATTATGAAAGATTTTTTTTAAATCAATTCCATGTCTACGTTTCTTGATAAATAATTAATAAAAGAAATTACCAAATTTCGCGCGTGTATAGGCAATATTTTTGTTTTACCTAGTCCGAAACCTTGGGCATTTTCTGACGCTTTAGTGTGCTAGAGAATGCTTCAATGAATGCCATTCAACAAGTTTCGAACCTAAAACTGTCTCTAAAACAAATTACAACCAAATATTACACGTAGTCTAGGTTTCGACTTACTAACCCGGCGCCTCCACCAAAACCATATTTTTTATTTTTTTCATTTATTTATTTAACGTCTATCCTATTCAGTTAAAAAAAATGATTTACAAAGGAGGACAACAAAATAAATCTAATTACATAGATGCATGGTTAAGATTTACTCCTTCCGTTCGTTTACCATGTTTTCTTTCCAGATGAAACAAGAGAGAGCGCGCTTGAGTGAGCTCATTGTTAACCGAGTCGTATTGAGAGTACTATAACCAAGGATACTATTATACACGGTACTAACAATTACCAGTCATGAGAACGCTGAGTTGCGATTAAAACTGTACTTCAATGTACGAGTCATTTGTCTCCGTTGGGAAATAATATTCTTTCATAGAAGCACCTCATCATTTCAAGCAATCTTCGCAAAAGCTACATGATATGCAGTAGCATATGAATGTGCAAGGAAATGGACGTTACTACAACCCGTAAATTATGTTTTAAGAGCAAATTAATGAAACTGACAAGAAACAAGTAAGATTTAAACCAGCGAACATAGTTTTAGTTGTGTATTAAACTACTGTTGGTAACATAAATTCTACAGTTGTCTTGACGATCTGTGTTCTAGATATAGCGACGTAAGGCTATGTTAAGGGCGGGATTCGAACGTGCATTACCTTGAAACACGCAAATAAAGCCGTGCTATCGTTAATAACGTTGGAAGTCGAATCTTCAACGTAATTATAGAAAAACAACGTCTTGTTATCTTGAAATACATCGTTAACACATTTCCATTTGAATAATGAGCCTACAGAACAAGGTCTAATGTTTCACCAGTCTCTAAAAGCAAACCCCTTGGGCAGTGAGCCTAACCCTGTGAATAAACACGCGCGCCAACCTCACAAAGCACCGATGTAGTCGTCACATTAGTGAAAATAAGCCACCTAGACTGGAGGGATTAGCAGTAACATTTATACGCAACCAGGAGAACTCGGGGTTTTGATTATTAGTGGTACCACTTAGCAGATTGAACTTCCATTGATGGAGCAATATTTGCCAACACCAATTTCACAGTTCAAATTTTTTATATTTTAATTATAATAAAACCCATCAGCAGCAAAAAACATTTTGTAAAGTTATATTGACTATGTTGCATCATAAAGATCGAAAAAAGTGTTTTGAAACAATTAATTCGAGCTCGAGTGCACACTTAAAATATAATTAAAAGTGTACAAGTTTTAATTTAAAATGTAGGACGGTGCATGTGTGTTTTGTATTCCAAGTGAAAATGGAGGCTGGGGCACGTAGTGTCAATGTATCACCAGGGAGAGCTTCAAGTGTGGCATTTATTGTCTCGGTGAGTCATTGTTTTGCATTAAACGAATAGTCTACTCCGCATTCCAAGTAAGCTTGCTTCCTTGCTACACGAGTATACACTTTTCTACATTTATTCTTGCTTTGTAGCTCTGTAGTATGTAGAAACATTGTTCAGTATTAGTTAACAGATTACGTGAAAGCATGGAAAATATTACTAAAACTAACGATAGGCTTCAAGAAATCCAAGTAGGCCTACATTTTATCTTACAACTATTGCTCATGAAACGTTGGATTCATCATTACAAAGTATTGAACGCACATATAACTATACTGACCAAAAATGAAAGTAGCAAGCACAATATAAATTCTCCGAGAGCTTTAATTATTAAAATTATTGAGACATATATTTATCGTTAATTCTAATATTAGTAAAACACTATCGACAAAAAGAAACAATGAATTAGTCTGTGGGTATATGAATGGTCATATATACAGTATAGTTTTCACTGGGACACAACGAAAAAACAATTACCATAAACTTAAACGTGTTTCTTTATGATAAACATTTCAGAAAACAAGAGGCAATTCGTTGCTATTTTTGGCTTGCAAAAGTACAAGGAGAATACATGGAGGTCTGCTTCTCCGTGGTCGCCCTTCTACAAGCTCCATCGCGTTGATCACATTTCAACCAATAAGACATGGCCAAGCAAAAACTCTCATATTTAACCAATGCCTGAGCGGTCCGAACACTTTCTCCATTCACGTGGGCATATTATCGATATAATTGTTTTCTTCCACAAAAAGACTGTTAACTCATAAGAAAATAAATCTCTTCCATCGAATTGTTAAAGCCGTAAATCTTCATCAAAAAGTGATCAATCAGGTCTAGACAGCTGAGCTACCCTGATCCCTGGTTACCAGGCAACCACGATACAACAGAGGCGACGACACGCGCAACAAGAGGATGCCAGGCTAATCACAAGCCGGTGCCTATTAACCGAACCCGTGACCTGAAAGAATTGTAATCACAGCCCTCCCCAAGCAGTGGGCGATGACGACTTCGCTCGTTGAGCGGCGCGGGTGGGGGTGGGGGGGGCAAACACGATGGAAAACATCTCGGGCGGGATCGTGAGCCAATTTCATTCGCTGATATTCAGTCATAACACGTTATTCGTATCTCGCAGGGTGATTTTAATAACCACACAGCTGTTGGAGGGCGAAAGTTGGGATTACGCGGCAACACTGGGGGAATAACTGTACATCTCAATCATCGGTTGAAATACTCGTTGTTGAGATACTGTTGTAAGCATACACGTATGCACAGTGTGTAAATAAATCAAATGGATTCAGATTTAGAGTCTACCCGCTCAGTCGCATAATATTACTTGAAATTAAAGTTGAATGAAATTTACATTTTATCATCAACCATCTGTATTTAAACTTCAATATGTAAACGTAAAATCGAAGTGTTTCTTTTAGTAAATGCTTAAAACACAAAACAAAAACAAACACTAAAACGATAGTATATTACAAGCGAATGAGTGCACTTTACGGGCTGCAATTTGTTCATGTTCGAAATACCAGCGTAGTTGAAACTAGAGCCACTGCGGTACAGGAGATGTAGGCTAAGTCGGGAATCCCCCAAAGACTGCGAATTGAGGCCAACCGATTGACGTTCCACTTTACAGAACTTCGATGAAACGCAGTCAAAAGTAAATTAAGGTGAAGTGCATGGCAAAAGTTTTTAGTTTGCAAACTCCAGCCCCCAGAGTATCGAAGAAACAGATAATCCCCTCGCAGAACCACGGTACCTTGAGGGGCGTACATCAGACAAGCTTGTCACAGCGGTGAAGCCAACTCCTGTGAGAGTTACCACATTCAGCACGGAAGCGTTCTACTACTATACCGACCTCGTAGAACTAGGTTGCTACACATAACTAGAGAAATAAGTACAACAACAAAAACAATATCGATACAATTATGTAATCTCAAATGCAAAGCAACCATGTCCTGTAGTTGAACACAATAGTATAATATTGAATTTATATTTGCTGCTATAGTATTTTAGCAATGTACAATTGTGCATTGTTTTTAACATGTGCTAGTCACCTGCTACTACAAGGAAAGTTGTGTTTACGTTTGCAATAACACAAGCTCTAGCAACTATTAAAGCATTTGTAGGTCGAAGTACTAATAAGGCAAAACGAAGAAAAAGCGAAAAACAATAGCTCGCGCTCTACGATTCAGAATTCTCCTCTATACTAAGATATCGTCCAATGCAGATGATAATAGGAACGAGGTGTAATGGAAAGCATGTAGATTCCATGAACTAGTGATGAATTCAACGGGAGGTAAAGTAAATCGTCCAAGGTATATTATTAGAGGTCGAGAACTTACCAAGAGCCCGGCGACCGCCATGAGGTCTATCGCGAGGGAGGTGTTGAAGATGAACAACTTCTGACATCTCGTTAACACCATTGCCACCACCGATCAAAGCCCGCGGGGCTGTCGCTTATTAATCAACGTCACCTGTCACTTGATATTCGAATCACCCTCGTGCAAGTCAATGTTGACGAGTACATCGTCGGCTCGCATGCGGCGACTTTATTGGAGTATGTGGGTTTACTCCCGTAATCTCGTGGAATATAAACCGTCGGGTTCCAGAACTATGGACGCGAATTCATTTGAGCTGCTGTCGCCGCAACGGACGTGACATCAATAATCCTGATATATTTGTGAAAAATGTCCAGTGAACTACGTGGATTTATGTGTCAAGTACACCACACACGACGGTGTAAAAACATGGCGTTCACCGAACAATTGATGGGTTGTGGTCACGTGGTCCTCGATGAGTGCAGGGTTGAAAGAAAGGTTTCGTCATTCATTATTCGAGTATTTTACTTAGAAGCGATGTAATTAGAAATAAATTACTGGAAATGCAAACAATCGCACAAAGTGGTGAATGTTTTAAGACGGTCGCAATCAAATTCACGTTCACTACGTAAACACACTTTAAAAAATGAACATTATTATTTTGGCAACGGTTATTTACATAAACCGTGAAAACTCGAAACGTCAACAAGACCCAACAGGTTTACAACACGTCACCATGGCGCATGCGCGAAACACAAAAGCCCCCCGAACGGTGGCGCCATCAGGCGGAAACACTGCCGACTGTGGCTCCAGACCGGCACGCACTGACACGCGAGTTACCGCACGGGTCGCCTCCGAGAGATAAGAAGAGCGCGCGCGAGAGAGTCGAGTCCCGGTCCCGCGCACCGATCAATCCGCCCCGCGCCAGCTGCTCCCCCCTCCCCCCCCCTTCTCCCCGCGCACCAACAACACCCGAGAAGAAACACGTGCTCGCTAATTGCAGCCCCGAGAACAGACCGACTCTTGACTCGGTTAAGAATGGTCAAGCTAATTGGAGAGACCTTTCAGAACTTCCCACAACTGTTGATTAGGACCAACTTCCAACAGAACGACCGAGCATCTATAATAAATGGATCGATCTAGAGAGAGGTTGAGTACGTCGACAACAGGAAATAACAACTTTCCGCCTCAACTCGTCGTAAAGTTGAAACCCGGCGACTTTCAACTGATTTTGATGGACCGCGTGTAAAGTAATTGTGAATTTGAGAAATGGTGCTGTCCACTACGAACTTTGGAATCAAAGTTTGATCTTGGGCTTAAAGTTCTATTTGAGCTTAATTATCTCCAAACAACCGTTTTTCATCATTTAAAGTGCTGAATAATGATACACAATTGTTTTGCCAACGATTTACATAAAGTAATTATAATCACATACATACACATTTTTTAATAAATATAATTAAAATCGCAAATTAATCTAGTTTCTAATAGGGTTGGGCAAAGACATTAATCTTTCGAAACGATATCGATATGTGTACTACAATCAAAATATCGACATTAAAAAAAAACAATTACAATAATGAAAAACTGAAACGAGGACACGAAGTTTTGCCATTCGGGAAAAGAAATGCTTATTAGAGTCAAATGCTGTAAAATACCTACAGAGCATCAATATAATTCTTCAAATTTAGGTTTTGATGGCGCATTTTGGTGGAGGTGCCGGGTCTCGTGTGTCAATTATAGTTTATAACGTTAAAATGTACAAAAACACTAATGGAATAACAAAAAACGCCAGGGAAAAGTGAAGGATTAAAATAAAAGTAAGGGCGACACCATCCTCCTCGCGAAAAAAGGAAATGATAACAAGGTATCACCCCATCATTTAACAAGAATAACAACGTTAGTCAACAGAGCGAGCTGTAGGCGCGCTGTAGTTGACAAAGCCGGCCCATACAGGGTACTCGATAACGCCGATAGATCGCGAGGAAACAGCGAACAACGAGACGACTGCCGGAATAGCCTCCCATCGCGGAACATCGGTAGCGAAACACAGAATTAACCAAACTATTGAGAAATATCGTCGATGTGAGATCTTTGATTACAAGTGTGTAGCAGCATCTGCGAAAGTGCATTTAATGAAATAAAAACAAGACCAAGATTTAGTTCTTAACTTTTACGAACCATATTTCCGTGATATTTAATATGACAAATACACCACAACTTCGTACATTTCCGCGAGAGACGAGCAAAAATACAAGACGCAAGAAACGGCAAAAATGTTGTATAAATAAGTGAGTAGTTAAGTTTAAAAAAGAAAAATATAGTTCATGGTAAGATACATAAATATGTGGTTGCGTTGTAGTTCATACATATAATTTATAAGAGGACAGTTTGTGCCATTTGCCGACTTGCTGTAATGGCTTAACTTCCCGCGTTAGAGAATGAAAAGTTGCTTTCTGTGTGCGACCGCTTGAATGAGGGGATGGGACTTGGACGACACTCTGTAAACAACAATCATGTCGCAAAGCTAACAAGACAGTCACGTCACACGACACGGTTAATAGAGCTATTCTATCGGTCAATCAGACTCTGACTTTGCGTCCGGCTTGATTGTCAATGTACCAAGTATTGAATCCAGTAGTGCATTACTTGGAATAAGACAAATAGGTCAAACTAGTTAGTGAACTCATTGTACAAGCCCTATAGAAGAAAGAGTACATGTTTTGCTTTTTATTTGTTTTTGTGTTGTTTGTAAAGCCTTTTACAGGAAAATAGACGGTCGACGACTTCACTTACATCTTACTCGTGTTTTAATGCATACAATTAGTAAAAATGTCTTGGAATATAGTACAAGATACTTTTTCACTCTTAAACAACGTTAAAGGGGCTAAAAACCCCAAAAAATATTTTTTACCACGTGATCTATAGCACAATGGTCTGTCACTTAAATGACCGTTTAAAAAATTATATCTTGTAACTGTGATTTAACACGAATTTTTTAATTTTTTTGATCCAGAAATTGGCGAAAATTGGTGTTTAAAAAATTTCCTAAATCGGCTTTAACCTGCTTCTTTTTTGGTCCACATAGATACTAGAACATAGTACCAATCTAAAATGCCCCTTTATAACATCGTGTCTTGAAACTGTGCCCAAATATACCCTCAAACACGCAAAAATATGCATTCCAAAATCACACCCCAGCTTGGTAATCAGCATATTTTGACCGAACTACTTGCCCAAATTACAAAACAAAATATTGAGAATTTACAGAAAAGGCTGTCGAGTACGTCAATAATGGCAAATATTTTTTTGGATCAAAATCCTCCAAGGTCACGGGGCATAAAGATCGTCCCCATGTTATTTCTTATGGGAGATTTTTGCCGATGGGACCTAGCTCGAAAAATGTCATGTTTGACAATTTTTTGGGAGGTCATGGTGGCCCCAATAATTTTTCTGTTAGTTGCTAAATTCATTACTAGTTAGCCTGAATTAAATATATTTTTTGAGTTTAGCGGTTAAATACCCCTTTAATCACTTAATCACTTCTGTAATAATGACAAAATAGTTCATATAGCTTGATTTACTGCATTGTATGGTGTACAATGTGATATTGTACAGGCATACTGCTGGTGTAACAGCATGAACAAAGAGGGATCAGTAAACTATAGTACGCTAATCCGTTACCCAGACTATAAATCGCGCCTGAATAATCCTAGTCAGTGTATTTGATCAACAACACTAGCCCGAGTGTACGAAGTAGACTAAACAAGTTATTACACAATATAACACAAATAATAACAAATAATTTAGTCAGTCTGAGAATGAAGGAATAATCGAGGAAACTGACAAAGCACGTCGCTATAGGACGAAAATATGGAGAAGCACTCAACATAAGCAATACATTGTGGATTTTCCGAAGTGCAACCAATAAATTGAAGAATCTGTGGGTAAGGCAGGACACGCAGTTATGTTATTATTATTGTAAATCGAAGATGAAAATATACACACTAGGCCTATGTGCAAAAATGTTTTTTTTTAAGTTTGAAAATTCGCGCCTTAAAAATAAAAATTCGCGATTTGTCGCGATTTACCAAAAAACACAATTTTCTCATGCACAACTTTAAAAAAAAATCCAAGTTTCAGGATAATTTGATTGATTTTAATGATTTAAAAGAAAAACAATCTCATGAGAGTGAAGTTCAGAATCAGGTATAATTTTAAGCTCAATTTCAGCCTTCAGTTTTCAAAGTTTCCGACAATTTTTACCAGAATTAATTTCGTCTTCCCGGCACCTCCACCAAATTTACGAAACTATGCATTTTTTATGTGTCTTTTGATATGGATATGAAGTATTTTGGGCTTCCTCTCGTTCAAACGATTATAACGATCTCACGATCGCGTTGTATGGACCGGCACCTCCACCAAAACTTTGAAATTTTATTTTTTAAATTTCGTGACCTAATTTCGCATTTAAGGACATAATTGCTAATTTCGAAACTAGTTCGCGGCATCAACTTAAATTTTGCGAAAATTCGCGAATTGGAAATTGGTACCATTCAAACACAATTCATGAGATTCATGTGCAAACTGAATTTGAAGGGATTATTGCAACTTTTAAAAAAATCGCGAATTTCGTTGTCACCATTTTTGCACATCTCTAGTCTCCATTCACACAACCATCAGTAACACATATAACGCGCCCACACAATAGAACTTATATCAAACACGCTAAATAAACAAGTGCGATATACTTATATGCAGATATTTACATTAGAACGTATAACTGAAAAGAGTTAGCCCAGGCACTATGAAAATGCTTTACAACATTTTTATAGTAAAATTTGATTAAGTCCCCCACTAATCATTATAAACTGATGGTAGATCTAATAATTTATTTATTATTTATTATTCATTCTCAAGTTAACACACAGAAGTACAGCAATGCGTGTTGGAGAACGAGCGTGTCCTGGATTAACTCTTAATCAGCGAGAGTAAGAAAGGGTGTGTCCTACCTCCAACATGGCGTGAAGCTGTCGATCTTCCAGCACGGCAAGAAGGAAGTTCCTGTCGTTGAGAGGAGGTTCCTGGAGGCAGTGGATGTCGTCCAGGGAGTCCAGTACCAGGCTCACAGCTCCTTGGGGAACACAAGCACACTTACACAAGAATACAAGTAACAGGAAGTAAGGTACCAGGCCCGCGGGCAGTACACTGGTACAAGTATGTAATACCTACATCAACACTCTTGCACACTTACCCAGTACAATGGTATACATACAAGTGCACTGGTACTCGTTTACAAGAACACTGGTACACATGCAAGTGCACTGGTACACATACAAGTGCACTGGTATATGTTCACAAGTACACGACTAACTGCTGGCACATTACTAAGTACAAACATACAATGACACACATAAACACACTGGCATACTTAGATCAATTCATTTACGGATAAAAATTAAACCACTGACACATGAAAACAAGTACTACATTGGACACAAACACAAGGAAACTAGCACACAACTACAATATCACAATATGTAGACAATCGCACTATACTAATCAAATCGGGGCTAACACTAATCAGTGTATTTGTCACAGAGTATAATATAATGTACACAAGAATTGTGTTGTATACCTAAGAACTAAACAACACATACAATACACAAACTTGCTGGCACATGGGGACTGCAGTCAAGTCACTGATCGGAGCCAATTGCAATCTTGGGTTGCAGCTGACAACAATTTGAGAATTTTTTAAACTGCTGACTGCAATTGCGGGTTGGATTTTTATGGTTCTTACTGCGCATGCACACATTCGTTCTACTCACTTTTGATGGCAATGAAAAAATATTAAACAGTTGGTTGGCATCAGTCCTCTTGTAATACCCCTTTTACAAACATGCATTTACACATACACACATACCAAATAACTAGTCAGTAAGAAACGTTTTTTAAAATCCTATAAACTAGCCCTTTAAAATAATAACAGAATGTACGTTGAGCTTCGAAGCTAATTTGAAAGTCAATCAGGTGGTGTTAGTACATTTTCTGCTGTGAGATGGCCTAATACGCACGTAGCCTGTAATCTCTCTTGCAAACTTGAAACTTGCAAAGTTACAATTAGTTATCTGTGGTTAGGACTAGGAGTAATGGAACAGTTGGACTAAGTACCCGTGGTCTTCACTCAGTAGAGCACGTGTATTGATTAATTGTAAAGTGAGGTAGAATGGGCATTGAGCTAAGCAAAACTTGCATCCTAATCATTTCCAAAAGTACAGTCTGACATGATACAGATGGACCTAACCAACCTTGCAAACTTATTGAGAATGATTATAGTTACAACGAAAACAAAATTGTTTAATGCAATACATATTTATTATTTACACTAAAGTTAAAGGGGAAATCACCCGATAAAATTTCGAGCAAGGTCTATCTGCAAAAATTTCCGATAAGAAATAACAGGGGGACGATATTAATGCCCAATGAATGACCTTGGAGGATTATGGTCAAATAAATATTGGTTGTCATTGACTTACTCGGCAGCCTTTCCTGTAAATCCTCTACATGTCGTTTTGTAATTTGGGCAAGTGGTTCGGTAAAACTTTGCTGATACCAAGTGAAGGTGTAGTTTGGGAACGCATACTTTTGTGTGATTTGAGTGTATATTTGTGCAGAGTTTCAAGGCACAATTTTCTAAATGATCATTTGATATCGGTATAATATGTGAGATTATGTGGTAAAAAAATTTGGGGGGTAATAGTCCCTTTAACAGATGTAGCATATATTTGGAAGAGATAGACTCAAACATTAAATTAGATTTTTAAAATTCCCTTACTTAACTGAATGTTATATGTACTTTTGGAAATGAATTAGAACGTTAAAGCTCAATATATGAATGTATAATCATTAATCACTAATCAGTAAACACCCATATTATTTCTACAGTCGCAAACTTGTTGTTTTGACAATTAAACTATAACTTAATGGTGATGCAAGTTTGTATCGACCATCTCAAGTAACTTTATGCGATATCATGTTCAATTTCTGCGAAAATACGGCTCAGTTAACATTGACACATAACAGAAGCTCGTCCATCCGTTTACTGGGCATTCAATAAAAAGTATAAATCCATATTGGTAGCTTTGAGGAAAGTCGAGTATGCGTGTAATCCAGTTGCCGAGAATATTCATGCAAAATGAAATACACAAAATGTGGAGTGATGTGAAAGATTTTCATTGTGCTATTTCTACTGCAATACGAAGAGATATTTTTTTCACCAAAGTTGAATTGAATGAATAATGTTGACTTAAACAAATTTAAAATACAAATCGTGATGATGTGTGTAACCGACTACAAGGTAAGCAAAGCTAATTTGTAATTTACTTGAAGAAATCAACGTGACTTGTCAATATTTATTTTCTTATTTATCTGAGAACTGAATGAAAACGTTAACGAATTCAACTCTTGCTCCAAGCTTTAAGCATGTTTAACGATTTAAAATCTTGGTTAAATTTTATTATAATTTCATAAAAACCTACGACACCGGGTTATGCTGAACAGCCACCAGCAACCACTGAAAATAAGGTGGAGGTACTGTGGAGACCAATCACTATGGTCGATTGTGTAGTGGCAACATTGCATATGAAGTGCAGGATAGTGACCAGCTGTTAGCTGTTCACCATTAAGCTGCTTGTGAAACTTGCAACCATTGTACACATAATACACGTAGAGTACATAATGTAGGGTAAACCCATAGATACTAGTATAACCTCCATCAGGGTAAACCTAACGGGGTGTCTCCATATTAAAACATAACGGTGTTTTTGTTTTCACACACAGGTTCTTTTGACCCGGCGCGTCCACCATTGAGTGTTTAATGAAGGTTAGAAACCCAACGCAATCAGCTGTCTGAGTAGTTCCACCACTGAGAGTAAAGTGTGTTACAGAGACCCTACGCGCGCAAGTCAGGCGCCACTCACCTGCAGACGTGACCTCGTCCTCGCCAAAGTCGGAGAAGCCGTCGCTGTTGGGGTCCGAGTAGAACGACGTCCACTTCGGGGACGACACGGCCGCGAGCACGACCCCCCTCAGCTTCCGGCGCGCGTTGAACTTCTTCATCTCCTCGACAGTGTCCACCAGGTGCACCTTCAGGCACTTGTCTCGATCCTGGAACGCGGGTTCTGATTGCGGTCTTGTCTAAAGGATACTCACATTACATAACAGAGCCATTTGCATAGGCTTTTGGGACAGGTAAACTACAAAAGTAACTTAGTAACTCAAATGATTAGCAAGGAAAGTTTTAACTAATCACATTCATTGTCAACATTCGGTCAAAATCGGTATCATAGATTAAAGTTACCGTGAATCATTATAATATATTTGTTAACTTTAGTTGAAAATGTGTTACATTTTAAAAATATAATAGCATTGACTCAGTTCTTCAATTGTTAGAAACACAAATTCAATCGTAAAACAGACGAGCACAGCGCACAAACACATAACACATACATAATATGTATTGCTCACTGAGCAATCCCCTGATTTGTTTCCGAAATGGTTGACGGTCTTAAAAAATAAGCTTAATTGTTTAAACGATGAATGTAAAGTCAGTGCTTAAATAAATACTTTTTGATAATCTATAGTCGTTTTAGTAAAATGTGTAGACTATATATTTTTTTACTAATCCATAACTCTTAACACAGCGGCGAAAGTGTATGAATTGTGTGGTTTTAATGTATTCGAACAGAGTGTGAAACTTATAACATACATTTTCATCGTGACGTGTGTGAGATCAGTTTAAATTACAAATATCGCTTTTTTGGGTCTAACTCAATTTGAATTAAAAGAAAGATTGAGAGAGTGGTGGTCTGTTAGAAACCAAGAAGGAAATACGCGAAGAGAAAAGTGTTGGGCTCAGTGGTATTGGAAATCTATAATGTACTCAATCAGGACTGGAAGAGGGAAGTAGTTTGGAGACGTCAAAAGCCTGAAGATAAGGAGATTGCCAAGATAAATTACCGAGTCGTCAATCTGGGTTATACCTGTAGGAATGCAAGCACAGTGTGACGAACGATAAGGAACAACAACTTGTGGACTTGAAAGTGGGGGCGGGATTTTGTTGCCAAACAGAAAAACAAGTTGATAAAATGATTCGTCGTGCAAACATGGCAACGGACAGTCAAGGCAAGTGATGGTGATTTTGTACGATGCTCAAACAAGGGGTGTCGTATCACAGTTTTGCAATACGTATGTATACACAAAATATTACAGTTCAATGAGAAAGTTACAAAACTCGTCTTTCAAGTGGGACGATCGTGTGATTCATGGACGTATTTTGAATCTAAAATTATATATATCCCTTACATGTAACATAAAGAAGATTGTACAAATAAAATAAGAAGGTTCAAAGTGAACTCGATTTTATAAAAGTCGTCACCGGAAATAAATGTTACCAATGTTCAAATAAACTGTGGCGCAGTTTCGTAATGTTGGCATCCCTTTATGTAAGCGGAAAACGGCTTTAAATAACACGAGTAAAACAACATTAAACGAAGATTGGTGGCATAAATTTGCTTTAAATAAACACATACATACGACCAGCTTCTGCAAGAGTTCACTTAATGGACACTGGTGAATGCCGTACTTACTCTGAGCCAATTGTGATTTAAAACCTCTTGTATCGTTATCCTCTTAGTGTAATCCAGTGTGAGCATTCGTTGCGTCAAGTCCTTGGCTGCATCACTAACGAACTCCCACTGGGGCGAATCAAACTGCAAAGAAATTCAACGTTATCATAGCCTCACTTCCCAAAATCCAATAACTGTACAATTCTTTCCAAAAACATGTTGTTGCAAAAGTCTAAAAAGCAAACAAGGAACAAACTCCCATAGCACATTGTACATAGTTAATGTACCTTTGATATCTAGGCAAACCATTTTATATAATTAAGTGCAATAAAGGAATGGAGCCGCTATGTATCACGAACCAGTTAGCATAATTCTGAAAGTTTTTTATGAGCCTATAAAATGCAAACATTTGTGTAGATAAACAAATCTTTCTTTTATAACCCTAAATTACAAGGCTAATATGGACTATTATACATACAACTTCCTTCCTAAACATTCATAGAGCTGACTCAAGAATACATTTTCATCGCAAGAAATGCGTTTTACAAGGTCGTTAAACACGTGTTGGGATTGAGCCTTTACACAACCGTTGGAAATGTATCTGGTAAATATATACACATAGAAAACCCTAATACAGTATGCTATTTGAAGGGATGCGCGTATATAACAAGACTGTACGTGTAAACTTTTAATGGCTTAACTCCTACGAAGTGGAGTAGAAATCAATGAACTTTCAAAACTAAAGTTCCATCGATTATCTTAACTGTAGTTACTAGTGGTATGTTAGAGTATGTAAGATAAAAAAAACTGCGGTGAAACAATAAGGCAGCGAGTCAAACAGAAGACACACCCTGTTAGTAAACCATGAGCGTATATTCAATTATGTATACTCGTTACCACTTAAAGTACATCCATTTTGAGAGTAATTCGGTCCGAACTTTGCAAAGTTTTAGACGAATTACTGAAGTTCGAATGAGGAAGAAGGTGGTTAATTTTGTCTGGGTAACAAAAAGTAGACATTCAGCTTAACAACCCAACTGACCAGAATGTTCCGCTAAGAGTGTACTTCCGTTGCAAGAGAAAGTAGTTAAGTTCAAGCTCATAGTTTTCCCGTTGGGCACGGTGCCACCCTTCCAATAAACTCTCCGGCATATTCTCATAGTATAGGCGGTAGCCGGGTTTCGGGGGGGTTCGTTTTATACGTCTCACCGAGATGTTACCTACAGACGTAATGGTTCCCACCGTAACAGCTAAACGTGCGCACTGCGACGCGATCTCGTCTTGACACTTCATAAAACAGAATGAAAAACACTCCTCGTGGAACGAGACTACAATGGCCATTTTTAAATTGCTAAATAGGAGGAAATTTATAATGACAAACGTCGGAAGAAAATAAGAAATGGCCTTTTGTTGTGTATGAACAACAATAGGCCCAGCTTACGTACGCATGAGAGGCACACAGAGCACCACATAATTATACACTCGTACTAGCGTTTCTTGGTCCTTGGAAGTGTCACCAGTAAATAAGTAGGTGAGGTTTGTACTTCGTAGTAAAACGATTATATAAAGTTCCCCTCTACCTTAACGGTACACGCGTTGAAACGTTCCCTTTATGGCATTAAGGGGCGGTGGTGGTCAGTCGTACAGTCAAAATATTAGTGTACTTTATGTCAAATTTACATTTATATAGTCTCGTAGTCGTCGTCTTCACTAGTTGGACCGTTGAGTGACTAATATATAGCGGCTGGACCCTTGCACACGTTTCGTAAGGACGCTCGATGTAGGGTTCTATCAGTGTTACCCGGTTCGACCTTCTTCAGGTGACCAACTAGGTTATTAGAATGCTCTGGCAACTTAAGGGGAATATACGAGGGCTGTTTTAAAAACATTCGCATTAATGGCTGAAGAAAACCTCGAACCGTATTCAGTCAGGATCGTAGATAACGTTCTCTGGAGTTAGTCTCACTCACTACGCACGAGACACCTCTGTCGCTGTTGTTCAGAGATGGCACAAGTAAATGCTTAAAAAGTGGTGTAGGCCTATTTACGCAGTAACAATGATGAGTGAAACTTACGTATAGCTTCCCCCTACATATACACTCGTAGAGGCGTTCCTTGGTCCCTAGAAACGGCAGCGTGCCGGACAAGAGGATGTGGAGTAGGACCCCGGCCGACCAGATGTCCACGGGCTTGCCATATTGCTTGAGCTGGACAACCTCGGGGGCCATGAAGTGTGACGTTCCTATTCGACCTGCACAGCACAGAGTAACACATTGATCGACCTGTTGGCCAGTGTCGTGTGACATGAACGGGTTAATATATTCCACTCACAAGATAAGACGTGCGGTATAGAACTGTAGCACACCATGCAAGCATTCAGTCACTACAAGCTAACGACCAGAGATTTCAGGAGAGAGGCTACTGGTAGGCAACTTTGGAGAGGATGTACTAGCAATTCATGCTGATTTATTATGTAATCAACTGTAAGAAGTTGTAGTTTTAAATGTTAGTTGACGGAAACCATTATAGTAAACAGTACACAGGTGATTGCAAGAGTGAAGACTATAGCAAAACCATCTGTCAAATACGATTCCACGTAACAGGAATGAGCAGGGTTTACTTAGTTTATTAACGATTTAAAAAAATGACAAAAATTATTGTTTGTTAATGTATTGAATTACTTAGGTCATAGTAATACACAGATATTTACTGAATTCAACGTTTTTTGCCATAGCATTTAAAAATCAATGGATGATAACATCACCAACATCAAAATATAACCACCACGTGAAGGCAAAGTTTCTACGTTTCAGTATAAATCCTTTAACCACAGTAAAGATTTGAATTCTGTATTCAAAAAGAGGAAACTAATAATGAACTTTGTACGTGCTGTTTGTACACTTAATATGAGCAGAAAGTAATATGCAATCTGAGTAGAGAATAAAGTATACAATAGTAACTTTTATGTTATATCATAACAACAATTATTATTGCGGTGTTCACGATAACACTAAACAAAAGCAAGTAGCAACAAGATATTTTGGAAAAATAATGTCAGACTATAAAAGTATACATGAGAAATTATCTGAATAGATACACATGATAATGGTGTCTGACTTGGAGCAAGGCTGTACTTTTTTAGTGAAGCAATTACCTAATTGGATCGTAAAAACGTGACATTTCTGCGGTATATATCTCAATTAATCATGGAGCAGACAGTGCAAGTAAAGCAAAAACGCGAAGAGCTTTTCTTATTCATCAGCAAGAACGTGCACAGGAATGTGAATTCCACATTTGAATGAAAAACCTAAACAAAAATGTTAGTTTTAGCACCACAACCATCTTATTTCCAGTCGGTTTATGCCGAACGTAAAGTTCTAACCCTTGCTCCGGGATCTCTAATCCCTCTGGGGTCAAAGTTCAAAATATGTTATTCCATTCGAAAATTTCAAGGATCGGACGTAAAGCCTAATGTAGTACGCAGGGATTACGAACCACGAGGTAAAGCAAATTACTTAACCCTGCCCGAGCGGGGCGTAGAATCGTACTGACATCCAACATTGTAGGAAACATTATACTGAAAACCCTTCTAATGGTATTACTTGCTTTACAACTTGGCACAAACAATGCGGTTCTACTCATTCTAATTCAATTTACAATTGAATAACCAAATACCGTTGTTTTGTGTAGTTCCAACCCTGTCGTAATCTGGGCGACTATCGTACGAACTACGTTTAGAAGCTAAAAGACAGAACAACAATATGCAAAGTATATTAGAATGTGTGGTCTGCACGCAATATCATGCAGCTTCGTTTTGTAGGCGGCGTCAGGCGCCGCAGAATAATTGGTGAATGGGAAATGAGTAACAAAATATGTTAATCATTCAATTTATTCAAAGAAATTAGTTTATTTAAATGCGTCAACAAATACTGCATCAGCACAGCACACTGCAAGAGAAGTATTCGTTTGCAGAACGCTCTAAATCCGTACAGGTTATTTTAAAACAAGTTACATCAGCGAAAAGGTGTTTGGCAAAATTGTACAAGTTTTTTTTTTACATTTAATGTAAGAAGTTGTGAAGTAAACATTTTAAATGTTACACTTGTTTTGTTCAGCATTTTTGTGGAAATTATTGTTTTAATAATATAAAAATGAATAACCTCATAACGAGTGCCAACTACCCTTAGCTAAAACAACTTGTTCAGTTTAAGTAAACTTAGTGGAATGGGTAAAATGCATAAATAAATAAGGCAGTGCGAGATAGACCCAGGGTTCCCTTACGGGTGCCCATGCGTCCCACAAGAGACAGTGCTTGAGAGTGAGTGTGTTAGAGGTGCGTGTGCAGTGAGTTACTAGAACAAGGAGAAGAGATGCATCGCTTGGGTGACAGAGGGAGAATATCATAACGTTGAGATTCAAATCGTCGCGCCCTTCCGGAAGTCATCTCAGCAGCGGGGAATCCACCCACCGCGGTAGCCAATAAGAACGCAAGAAGAAAATTTGGTGCATCGCAGTAGATAACGCCACATTAACACGATTATTTTTCTTAAATTTTATTTTACCATTTAAAGATGATAACACGATTCGGTAACTAGTTGAAGAGTTTTCCAACACATACTTTCAAATATAACTCAATCGCAAAATTCAAATTCGTTTAGAAATAACGCGAAGATGTCGGTTATGTAAATAATTTACAATAAACATCATATCTTGACTTGACAGAGATTGGCGTTTTGGAGCTTTATTAAACAACAACATTTTTTTACTAGTTGACAAGAGTAAATTGATTTACGGCTTCCGTCACAACAACGTGGGTTAAATATTCTACAGGCGCCACCACGAGAATAAAAAAAAAATCATTTTCCGGCTGTTCCATTAGGGCGGATTGTTTCTCGTCCCCCCCTCCAGAAAATAATCCAGTTGTTGATCTAGACCGCGCAGCGCGAGACGAACTTCCAGAAAGACAAACGACGATCCAAATGTTTCTGATCCTCTTACCCTCGCGGTCTGCCTTGAGATAAAGCTGGCCCTTCGGACAAAGAGACCGTGATTCGGACGCTGTGAAGAAGGAAACAAACACCACTCAGTGCCCAGTAGGTGAATCACCCTTTACCATGTCACCTTATACATCGCAAATCCATCTTACCGTTCTCTTATCAACCTTGTTATTTCTAAAATTCATCACAACATTTAGTTTTACTCACATAATCTGCAACGTCCCTGGAAGTAAAATGTGTTAATAACAAAAATCATACATTTCGTAGAAAATTTATTTGTAAAATACGTATTTTATAAAACTTGTTCAATTCCCCCAGCCGAAGTATCATCTGGCTGGAGGGTCCACCATATTTTAATATAAGCCTAAACTTAATCCAAAGTATACCAAATACAATGACACATTTTTATTTTTAATATTTATTTTCGTAAAGGAAACGGCAACACTCACAGATCAAGATCTTAAAAAGTTTTTTTGAGTGTTTAATTTGTTCGAATGGTAATTCCTAACCTCGCCTGCTACTTGAGTCACCAACTCCACGCGTATCGCGAGGAACGCTAGTAATATAAACGGAGTCATATTTTATTACTGGCGTATTGTTTGTGTGTAATGTACTAATGGACCGAATTTGACAATATCTCGGCAAACTATTCCCAAAAAGTGGGAACCACTGTTTCTAACTCAATTTATTAAAATGCGTCAATTTGGTAACTTGGAACAACCTCTTCACTCGCAATTGCATTATTTCAAAAACAGTTTAGATTTAGATCAAATCATTCGGTTTGAATCAACATATTTTTTTATTTTATTTTTCAAGGCCACGTGGGAAGGGATTATGGCAATGACGTCGCCAGTGGTAACTATGGAAACCTGACGTCAGGCATTTGATGTGAAATGAAAGAGAATCTGAATTAGCGGAATTATTTCGAGGAAGCACTTCATAAACAAAATCCATTCCAATTATTCGATGTCACACACATTTTAATTTCCTGCTATCAGAATGTTGACACAAGTGGCAGTGGTCAACATGGCTTACTCAACAATAGGCGCTACGAATGTTTCCAAGAAGAAATTTGTTAGATGGGATGATTTATTTTCTCATTTCTTAAAACACGATATGTTGTCATTTCCTGTTGATGCATGATGGTAAACTGAAATACCCGAGATAAAAAAAACACGTCGTATTATTGACGAACGACGAGGTGGAAGAAAGAGATGTTAGAAAACATGAGGTCGGTTTCCGAGTGTCTCTTGTAAGTTTGCAACTTATCACCCGAGTCCAATTTCTCTCTCACTGAACACACGTAAATTACTTGGTCATTTACATAAGTTCGCGGAAACTCGATCCAAAGTCGAAGTTTGGATTACTGAGATTTGCAAATTACTATTTTATTTATTTATTTTATTGTTTATCCTTGTTGTTATTACAACAAGAAAAGGCGTCGACACTAGTAAATATTTTACTAAAACACTTGATATCTTTGTAGAAATCTTGTGCCGCGAAGAGCCTTGTAAAGCACGTGAAACCAAAGATTAACATGGCACTTGTAGTTGGTTCGCCCATAAGTACTCCTTACACATGGAAGGGAAATGACTTACTGGGCAGTCTTTGAGGGCGGGCGGCAGGTCGTTCCATGGGTTAACAACCCGGAAAGAAAAAGCACGTCGGCCGAGCACTCCTTTGGCCGGAGGGGGTTGGAGGCGGGGGTGCCTACTATCGTCGCCTCTCAACACGCGGCCCTGGATGATGCGCGCGCACACGTCAAAGTCATTATTATCATTATCATTATATTACTATCGATTGCCACAAGAGGTGGAAGTCACGAGTTCTCACGTTCTTGTACAAGTAACTTGAGTTCTGAATGGTCGGTGGCTGATACGTGTGGTTAGGTAAGAAAAGAACATGTTTGAAACTCCAGGTTTGAATTTAGAGGTATGCATTATTCAATTAAAACATATTTAATCCTTCAATGTGAATAATCGTACCTGTGGAATATTTCAGTTGAGCGGGACAGGAGTGTACCGAACACGTACTGAATTAATATCTGCTTCAAATTGATTAAGTAAACTAACCACTATACACCTAGTGCTAATGGTCAACTTATCATTGTATGCATATCATTATATGCAGATCATTGCATGCATATCATTGTATGCATATCATTGTATGCATATCGTTGTATGCATATCATTGTATGCATACGGTCAATCACGCGCGCCCAAAACTATCGACAACATCTGACACGTGCGCTTTGTTCTAGCCGGGATCGGCTACGTGCCTCTACACGCCCCCAGAGTCTTTACGTAACGGATGTCGCGTGAGGAAAACGTGATTTGCATACGATCTATCGACATTCCTGCTGTTTTCAATGTAGTTTACGTGATCGTGTGGTAAATTTAACCAGATTCATTTATTAACCAACCATTTCTCGGGAATTATACGGCCATAATCCCACACGTTATAATGTGCTTAGTTCGTTGTTGTGTGCTATGATATCCAATGGAATAGATATTGTTACATCTAAAAATAAAAAATAAATTTGAATTGTGAACGCACTCAGACACAAGAACCAATTTCCAACAGGGACATTACACAATAGTAAAATCTCCGCAACATACCTAATATGATATCGAATTAATTTCTCAAATGCCAGTGAATGTATCTCTGAATTTTCAGAATATACAGTAACAAGAATTGTATAGTATTATGTCAATGCATGCATGCATATTGCACATAGACTTGTCAATCCATCATATAAGTAAATAGGTCGATTCAGGAGGTGGCGAACCGCGTGTACGGTGTATTATTCCTAGCAATGCCAATCCTACCAGGATATATTTTCCCCACGACTGTTTCCGCTCAAGTTGAACGCTGTGATAAAGTTCTTGACAAGTTCTCAGCAACGAAACAAGAAAGAAGGGTCGTGAAAGGTTTGAATAATATAAACGCAGGTGACAGGTGTGAATTCAAAGGTGCGTGCTAGTGTTGAGAAGGCGGCGCTAATCTGTCAGGATAGAGGCGTCAGCAGATGACTCGTGTGTTATTACCATGTGACAACCTCTAACGAAAAGTATGTGAAAGTGGTGTTAATATTGGATAGATCAAAAAACAATGCTGGACTTTCCTTTAATACCATTACTTTTAAGAAAATAACTCGAGTAGAGACAACGTGAGGAGACAAACCTTTATGGCGTTTAAATATACGAGTTTAATATTGATTTCTTAAATATAATAAATGTGCTTTAACTAATCTTGTGCTGTCGGCTCTTGACACCTTGTGATGTAAAAATTTACAAAAAAAAATGATCTTGTTTGTAAGTCGGCACACGGCAACATGTCAATTCTGTAAAACATGTTTTTGTTTCCAGTATGATGTAAGTACCATACATTGGTAGTAATTGACATGTTTTCTTTACGGAGTAGGCCTTTTGTATTTAAAATCATTTTACGCTTGACACTTCGTTGCATGAATTACTATAAATCAGTTGCCGCTTAGAATAGTTATCCAAAATTATATATTAAAACAGGAATTTACCTTGTATCGCGCTATGAACAAAATAAACTACCATCAATTCGTAGAAGAACGTACCCATTACTAGTTAGAACAATTTCTCAATTTCATTAATCGGTAAACACTCCCGTAGGTGTAATTGATTGTAAATCAAAACATATTGTTTTAAACATCCCAAACACACTACACCGTTGAGATGAATTTTGTAATTTCTGGATTTATTTACAGAAAATAGTTAGAAAAAGTTAAACTAAAGGCATATGCACATTAGAGAAAACGAAAACGCCAGTGAAAAACTCTGGGGGAAAATAAATTTGTTTATGGATTGTCCCCCATAATGGTTTGCGATCCAGCCAGAGATTGTTGTGAAGTATGTTCCGAGTAGCCCACATGGAAACGAGGAGCCATTTTTATACCAACGCAATATATTACGGAAGATAATGTATCTAAATCAATGCGGCATTTGTTTGCTAACATTATGAATACACATAAAAGCCGAAAGCAAGCTTCTACCCCATTGCAAACGAGTTGACTCCCCGAGATTGCACTCTTATTCGCTAGGGTCACGAACACCGGTCTATCATGTTCGAATAGAACTCTATACGATTGATCTTTTCCCCGGAGAGAATGACCTCATTGGTCAGTTTCCCGGCGACCTCTCTCGGCCTGCTGATTGGAAGATCTTCGCTGGCCGTCAAGCGGTCATTCCGGCGTCTTAGGCGCTCGCTCCATCATACGGGGCGGGGGGGATGAGAGGGCTTGAAACACGCGCGTCGGCCAGGGTGTGCCAGTCAACAACCTATACTGCGGATCCACGGAAGTTGCTCAAGCCACGAATTTTCGTTTGTTACTAAAATTTGAGTACCACACAAAAATTTCAAAATCAGTGAACAACCTATTCTTCGTCTCACAAAAAATTGCTTTCGCAATGAATTTTGGTTTGATTGTTCAAATAAAGTTTTATAAACCAAATTTTTCGCCAACAATGATGATGATGATGATGATTATTGTTGCTTATTGTCTAAGGCTATTTAAAATGTATAAAATATACCTCGTCTAAAATTTTTATAACGTCTTCATCTAGAGACAGTTAAAAAATAACAGGTATTCGCGGATTTAATTCGAATTGGTGGTGCTATTTCTAACGAAGGTGCTGTTTCTGGTAGCCACTACATAAATCTTCAAATGCACTGTGACTATAATGCACCTAATTTGTTTGTGTACAACATCATCGCTTTCTTGTTTAGGAGGTTGTATAATAAACGAAATGACCGATGGGCAAATGGGCGCTATGAACTGGGAAGGCACCCCCTGATGTATATGTCCGTATGGCCGCTAACAACGTGCATGACATCACACAAAAGTTCGACGAGACAAAACAAGTAATCAAAATATCCCAACTGAAAGCTGGAGTATTATACGCAAAATAATAGATAATCGCATGAACGAAATTTATTTCATAACGAACGCGCCTCTATTATGTACGACAAGCCAAATTGTCAGTCACATTTTGTGTTTTGAAAGAAATTTATAAAAACAAAATCCCATTTAAGCAGAACACAAACTACGTTGTGATGCAATTTAGTAAAAGCCCAACATCAAAATACCGTCGCACATATACGCACACACAATTTACATTCTATATGAAGGATAAGCTAATAATGTCAGTGCACGCGGGAGCTTGCATGGCTGACAACGACAGTTGTGTTAGAATACGCATCCTGTTGACTAACACTAATAAAACAAAATAATTTCATTTGGGAAATGTAACACCGATGTAAACAACGAACCCTGTCTTGAAGAAAAGTTTCGAATCTTCGAAATTGAATTTTCATTTACTAGGCAACATTTGCTTCAGATAAATTTTGAAATGTTTGGAAGTTCTTTTCTACCGATGTATTTATCAAAAAGTAAGTTCGGCTAGAAGGATTATATCCGGGATCTGGGTCGTCTAGACAAATATCGACAAATACGTCGAATAAGCGAATTTATGTCATTCTGCTTTCGAATCGGAAATATTGTTTTCTTATATCTAGATCTAAAGGTAGCATTTGGAGATCCTTATTGCGTTTAAGTACGCTTGGATTCTGTACCTAACCAAGAGTAACAACCTCTCGTAACTTTACTCGACATAAAGAGAATAAAAATATCGCTATAAGCTACGTTCCCCCAAGGTGTTTTGCAAGGCCATTATCCCCTTGTTATCACGAATCATGCTAAACTCTTTGCGCTCACCTCCCCCCACATATACACACGGGACTCGCACTCTGCCAAATAGACCTTATCAAGTATGGTAATGTCGCGCCGTGGCAGACGCCTACTCACAACATCCTGCAATATATTCCTAAAGCATGTCTAGACTCCGTCTCATGGCTCATGTCGTATTGAGCGTGCGAACTCGTCTTGCCGTGTGTAGGGCTACACAACAACCTACCCTATGCCGTTAGGTGGTTTGTTGAGATAAACACACTCGGAAAGTTCAACAGACAAATTTTGTAAAAATAACAAACAAACACTGAGTATGATTTTTTACTAAATCTCACTTTACGTTAAAAATACGAGAATATGAATAGAAACATTACGGTTGAACTACAAAAAAAGTGTTGACACATTACGAAAAAATAGCAATAAATGACGGTCATAGCAAGAAAGTAAATGAGCTTAGCGAAAACTTCAATGTGACTACCCTGATTAAACAAAAAGCTCGGTTGTTTACTGTTTTGTCTGTTTTGTCGCTCTCTGCCGCGGGCAAACGGCATAATATGCGATCTTGATGAAAATTGGAGTGGATCTTCGAAGTCTCTGAACTTAGATTTGCCAAGTGTTTGCTGCATATTATCAAGATATTTGGCCCGCGACCGGACTCCGATCTTGATAAAACTTTATGGGAAGGTTCAAAATCACTGAACGTAGACATGTAGTGGTTTTCTTGGTTTGGCCTGCAACACCTCGAGACATTATAATCTTACTCGGGACTTATTATTTATTGAATACGCATTTTATGACACAACGAGTTGAAACATTCGGTCTAGGGCTATGCCTTAACAAGCAGTAACAACATTAAAAGAAAACTCAGGAAATAAATGAACAACTGCTTGTTTGTTTTGAGTTAATAAGACCGGTCGTGTATTCGTTAACAAAAATACACAAGGTTTGCTCACAAAGCTATGGAAAACCTCCCCTACATAATCTCCCTGCAGTTAATTAACCTGCTTAATGAAGGACCAAGTACACAATTAAAAATACCGCGGGTTCTGAACGCGCTAAGCCAACTTCGCAGAGTCGTGTTACTTTGAATAAACCCCCTGGCAATACTCGCATACAGAGAACAGGTAAAGGCCGATATTAAAATGGGGAACGTGAAAGTTGGTCAATAATACTTTAATAACCAAACACAACACTGACAAAATGTACCTGTAGAAAAACAAAAGGCTTTCAAAAAGATTTCTACAAATAAAATATGTGTGAATCATCTTTGATAAAACGATCTAATAACAAATTGTAAAGCGTTAAGAGACGGAATTTTATAAGAAAAAGAATCTTATCAATACTCATATGCCTAGATAAAAGGCTACTTTCGAGATTAGGGTAATTGAAAGCAATTTTATAAACTAGTTTAGAATGGATTCGCTTAAAAAATGTTTTATCAATTATTTAGATTTATTTATTTATCTATTAATATTTTTCAATCACTTTGTCATATTAAGAAACTGATAAAAACATGCCATTTATGACAAAGAAAATGTATGAATGCAAGAGCAACTGAAAGAGCATATTATGCCCCTTAGTACTTTCGTAAAGGTTACCCTTGTTTGGTTCACAATATCCCATGATTACAAAAGAACGTCGTAGTAT
The DNA here is from genome assembly GCA_024449915.1 of Sweltsa coloradensis. Classification (NCBI taxonomy): domain Eukaryota; kingdom Metazoa; phylum Arthropoda; class Insecta; order Plecoptera; family Chloroperlidae; genus Sweltsa; species Sweltsa coloradensis. The sequence continues at coordinate 698,314 of JAMZAV010000055.1, forward strand.
GTAAAAATAGCATATCAAATAAACACAACATAATATTAAACATATTAAAAACACATTCACATCAACGAAAAAAAAAGTTGTTACAAAATGACGCACTTACTTGTTAAAATGGAACAATGTTGTGTCGAGTCCTGAGATAAGTTAAAACGAAGTGAAAATGCTCGGTTTTCGGTGGTATGCCTTACTTCAAAGCGATGATACACGAGCTATGCGTCTCATCAGTGGGAAGTCTTACAACGCGTCAGATTTAACGGCCACAATTGTTCACCCATTGTTCGCAACCATCCAGCCAGGAATTCATCGATTGACGACATTTATCTTTCTGCTTCGCAATACGTGAGGATATTGCGTGCCCGCGTAACACATTTCCGCAGGGGTATTTTATCGCTGTATCTCGAATCAAAACGTCGAAAACATTCACACTCACATCACATTCAGAATGTTCCAAAAACTCGCTCGAATATAAAACATAATACAAATTGCGATAGATTGAAGTTCCAGAAAATGAAGGAATATGAAACAAACAACACAAAAAATGTGTGTAATACACTGTGATTTGAAATGTTCGATGTGAAAAAGAAGATACACAGATTACAATAAAAATATATTTCTGTGTGTCAGTTTCCAAGGCTAACCACTAGATTTTCTAGGGCACACACAGTTTATTAACATTGGCTTACCAGGCCTGTCATGTCATAATTTAAAGAAATAATTCAATCAATGTCACCAACATTATTCATACCGAAACCCGTTACTTTACATTTTTAGCCTTCACCATGTTTTCTTCTAATTAAGTTACGAAGCGTATAATATTTTCTCTCAGTTTTCGCGATGAGTTACTGGAAACTGGGATTGAAAATAAGCTGCTGGCATCTCAGTGCGGTGTGTAGTATCAGGTGGCGGTAATGAGTAATTGATGTAAACACGATAAGATTAAGTCGATACAATCATGTTTTACGACGAATAGCAAGCCGCGTGTACAGGTGGCGCTTGCGTTTGTGCTAGCCTGTCAAAGCCATCGCGCAGGGGCAGAGCTTCCAGCTAAGGATGCCCGACAAACTGCCCAACGGTACACGCACGTATAAAAGTTGCGTTTTTGACAATATAGTTTACGATGAATCGTTCGACAATTACTTTTCAAGCTCTACAAAGTGATTAGTTTGTACTAAGACAATGGTAACAAAATGTTCATAACATTTAATGTTTCATTTTTATTAATTCAAAACTAAGGCGTTCGCGGGTCGTAATATTTAAATTATTAGGCCGGGTCATTTCGCCACGTTGATTACATTCGTTTTCTGTCAAAAGTAAATAAATTATCGTCGCTGCAAAATGACACGACAAAATTATTTTTATTTTTATTAATATTATTTCAACCCCAGTGGCATCTGGTTATACTCCAAAGTACAACACCACCGATCAGATTAATGAGGGGAAGTGCGATGCTGCAAAAGTGCTGTTTTTATATCTATTTAAAATGAAGACAATAATTGGACTTTAAAAAAAATATTTTCCATACTTAGAGACATCGGCTAAGGGGTCGGGGACCTTTGCCAAATGGTTCTAGCATTATGAATAATAGGATATCGAGAAAATCAGGTGAAAACGTCATAAAACTCGAACCTCGCAATGTGATACATTATTCTACACTAACCAACCATTGTTCACACAGGATGTTAGAGTCTGGTGATGAACGCGTTGTAAATACGAGTTTAATGTTTGTGGAGGTTGTTATTGTGTTGTACGCGATGTGTTCGCAAAGTTTCCCCGAACCCGGGATCCAACTCGGAGCAAACTGTAATTAGAGGTTTATTTGTTTCTGCATCCTCCCCCGGCAGCTCAAACGGTAACAGAACAACTCGGAGGAAATCAATTGAAATCTCTGAATTGAAACTAGTCCCAGAGTGGTCATTTAAATACAAACGTACATATTAAATTGTGTAAAAATAGACAACGAAAGGGCTCGAGCCCAGTACTTCCAGCTTCACGTACCGATGATTGTCAATTGAGCTACCGGAACAACAATAAACACATAAAACGTTATTACTATTATCAATCCTTTCCTCATTCAATGCAACATGGCATTGCAACAGTTATACTGTAAAAAGATAAATTCAACTAATGCGAGACAGAATCAATAAATAAAACTTTGCAATACCATTGCAAAGTTGTCACAAATTGTATTTGCATGTTTAAACAAAATATGGCGTTTTTACATAGGATGGGGATTTAGTAGAATGGGCAATGTCACACTTGCGTACATCTAAATTAATGCAAATAGGACCCATTCATAAAAATCAGACCGTTTGAGACGCGAGTCCCAATGGCTGAAACCTTAGCCCTTAACGTCCATTGTAGCAAAGAAAGTAGGCACACGTGAATGAAAAGGATAAAGGAACACTTATCGCAAGCGTGCTGCTCACAATGGCGCCGAGAATAACGAATTCAACTCACCTCCGTTTATTAATTGGCCTTCTTGTAACTGAATGGCAACTCCAAAGCCCCCCAGTTTGACTGGCGCAGAGTTCTCCTTCGTCGCCAGTAGAACACAATGTGGTTTAATATCACGATGGATGATGTCGTTTTCGTGACAATATCGTAGCGCCTCGAGAATCTGCCGCATATAATGACTGAAACATACAAGAAATAACCAAATTATGGAAAAGCTGGTGAAACGTGGATGAAAGCGAAGGAGTAACCGGGCGAGAGGGTGAAATTATTAGTGTAATCGTTTAGGATTAGAGAAATCTTGTTATGAGACGTAGAAGGTGAGGATGCAAAGAAGAGACAAGTGTCAAGATCACGCCAGACGGGACCGTGTGGTGCACGCGACAAGCAGAGCTCTTTATTCGGTGACAAAGAGATGTCGGGTGGATCCCCGCCAGCACAATAGGGAGCACACAACACGACCCCCGGGAACACAACACTCCTCTACTCCTCCTAGTTATCCCGACGTGTCACTAGAAATTGAGACATGAATAAAACATTGTTTTCCAACCAGAATGTCCCGCGCGTTTATCAGACGACAATCGCACGGCTTTGAGTTGAGGTAACGCCTTCACCTCAAAAAGCGCAAATTAGTGATTCAATTCCTATAGCGTCAAACAACATTTCCGCCCGTCGTCCGCCATTCTACTCGCAGAACTGTTGTCGCCGAGGAAAATTAGATTTATAACACGTAGGAAGAAACTACGATAGCTACAAGATTGTTGTAAATTTGGGAATAAAATCGCGGGATGAACCAAGAGAAGAAGGTTGGAATTGGAAAGTTTAACAAAAGTTTAGTAAGTTGGCGAACATAATAGCGACGGATCGAAGAGGAGGTGGGCGGATGGAAAGACGGGTACAAACTAAAAACAAACAGCGACTCAGTTGCTACAGGGATGTGCCACACGCTTGAAAGTTTCGGAACCTGAGCAAGAACCTGAGGAAGATCCGAGATCTTTGACGATATGACACTCATTACAAAAATTACTGTGTGTTTTGTGAACTTGACAGAGATTTTACTGGGGGTAGGTGGAAAAGAAGTCAGGGTTTAGAGATAAACCTAATCCGAGCCAACGCAATGCGCGGTTCGTACCGGTTTCGGGGTCCATAACAGCTGCTCGAGTTCCGAAACCCTGACAAACGGTTGAGTTAGCAGCGATTAGAATGCAAATCGTACGGTAAGCATATACGGAAAGTTTGCGAGAAGTGAGTTCACCGCATGGAAGAAGTGAAAAGATGTCCGTTGTATGAAACCTACCCAACCCCCACCCCCACCCTCGTCAGAGACAGGCGGAGAGAAACTGAACCACTACGGGAACAAAGGCAAACGAAATCGTATCACTAAAAATAACCAGAAGGTCGTTCTGAAAAGCAACGAAATAATAACATCGTCAATCGTCTACACAGACCACAAGCAGCTTTTATCCAAGATAAAAAAAAACTTATTTTATTTGCGCAATCTATACATTTCCTTTAATGTTATATTTTAAATGGTAGCGTCTGGTTTTCAAGAACAAACAATGATAAAATAAAATCGATTGAAGGTAAAATATCTCAAGTAATATACTTGTCTTCTACCGCTGTGAATGGCCACTATATAACAGGAACCTCGGATATGAGAAAAGTGATGAAAGGCTTAGAATCGTGATAAGAAAAATCCACCTCAGACAAGTTTCGTACCCTCGGCGAAACGCTTAAATTTTATAAAGTTCATTGTTTGGGACGTTTAATTGTTTGTATTTCGATAAATAGTAGTTTGAATGGCCATTAAGCTCTTGAACACGAAACATAACATTCCACTGTGCGTAGATATCACTAGCTCAATACAAATCGATACCGGTATCGAAACTTATACCTTCGTTTGATAATGGATCGTAACTTTTGCTCAATAGTTCAATTCAGGGAAAGCGAAGTCCTTGAACTAGATACAGAACATGCCACTAGGCGTAGGCGTAACCACCATATCACCTGTCCACCGCTAGTACTCCCACGGCTCCCGTGTGGGGGAGAGTAAGTAGTACAACCATCGGGGAACCATCGACTGTAGCTTCACTCATTCCTGTTTGCCTGATGCTTCGCCTCACGTCGAGATTAGCTGCGCGGAAAGTATGACACCGTGAAACCTCCCGGGTAACGACGGCATTAACCCTTAATTATTTAGGCCTGCCATTTTCAGCTCACGCCGCCGGAGCGTCACGTTATCCTGGCACATAATTATCATAACTCGCTTGGTGAGGGTCATTAGGCAACTTTGCAACTATACTAGCACAAGGATTGAAACAATAAAACAGGAAATACAATCAAAGTTTCAACAAGTGTATAATATAATCGGTAATATGACAAGAAAACACTATAGCGAAATATGGTATCAGGGATCGAACATGTTAGTAAATTTTTCATAGATGCGAAATTTCAAAAAAAACTTTTATATTTAAGAGCGATAACGATAATGGCAGGTCTAAGTTCAGAGATTTCAAAGATCCCCTCCAATTTTCATCAAGATCGCATATGCCGTTAGCCCGGTAGAGCGCGAACAAACAGGAAGAAAAACAGAAAAACAAACAAACAAACAAAAAACAAAAAAACACCCGAGCTAAATTTTTTAGGGGGTCAGTGAAATTGAAGTCTTCGCTTTGCTCATCCACTTAACCAAACATTCTATTAACTAAGTGTATATTTGAAGGAAACCCCTAACTCTAACTATAATATCGCGTGGGTAAACCAACCTAACTGACCGTCGCACGGCACTTCTCTAGAGGGCACAAGCTACCTTCACTTAATGTTAAGTAGAGTTGACTGGTAAAACTTGCGAGCCAAGAGAGACAACGGGGCTAAGTTACCTTCCAGACGATGCGATACCATGGCCCCTGGGGATACCCTGTCCTTCACAAGTGAAATATGGATACACGCGTCTCAGAAGGGAACTAACGGATGTAGATGGAAGGTACTGAATATATAGGTAAGGTATTGTAGTTCAAGCTGCTCTATATAGTTCATAGGTATTTAAGTGATATAGAATTCCGAACAGGTATGCCGACAAAAGTTGAAACAAGAATACCGTAAATGAATAAAAATTCACCTTTCAACAACATTTAGCATCAAAATAGCAAGTATTAGTATAGCAAACAACAGTAACAAACTTGTATGAGTTAATATTTAAGTGACATATACATTCCAAGGTTACTTGTGTCTTGCAACTGTCAATAAATATGCCAAGTAGCAAAATTTAGCATTAAAAGTACGTAAAATGGTGGAGGTGCCGGGTTTGCCTGGTGCCAGCTTTAACAATTTTCCAATCCATAACTTTAAGAAAATTGTCAAAATTTGAATGTGTGATTTAGAATTATCTACTCGTCAAATTAGTTTAATTTTGATAATGTACAATTAAGAGGGAATAGGACGCATTTGGCAGTTGGAACATAGCTATTCGCTCGGCCGGTAAGAATCCGACGGATTTCAAACTTTACACAGTTGGCAATAAAGCATTCATGGATAGCCCTACGGTAGTAGATTTTCGATATTTTATGTTTATCAGCAAGAATCAATCCACGAATGTGGTCAATTTTAGACTTTAAGAAAATCCAAAAACCTGAAAATATTTTATTGATTAAAAAACAATTTCTTGTTAAGTGTACTGTAGATCCCCGTTTCCGCTTCCTTGACAACTACGTAAAATTGTAAACAACTGTGGTGTCAATCGGCCGAGCGAACACGAATTTGCTTAAAACGTATGTCCTATATCCTCTTAAATATAATTTGAAGTGGAAAAGGTGTAGTGTTAACCGTACACTCTTCAAAATTGTATTTGTTGTACAGTGTTAGGACAGTGAGTGATAAAGGGAAGGGGTATTTTTTAAACACAGCAAATTAGGTCCTTGGGTGACGCGACGACACAGCAGGCCTACACATCAGCTTCAGGAAATTACAGCGATCTCGGTAACTTATCGTCCTCATTAGGGTTCATAAGACGTCCAAATCCTCCACGAAATAGCGAGGAAACAAGATGCTAACTAGCTCTGCAGTGGGAACCAGGGTAACAGAGTCCACAGAATATGTTCGCCAAAAACCTGAACTATAACAGCTACCATGTAGAAGCGGCCGGGGTCCAGGAACTACGTCCCGGGTGTTACCATCGCTCCCCGGGTTATAATGTTAAACCCAGCCACGTTGAAGCTTAGAAGTTAGAAATTACGTTTCGCGTAAGACGAATAGAGATTCCATTTACATTTAGTTGATACGTTTTCCAACGCCAATCTTGGGACGACGTAGTAGGTTAGAAAGAGAACGAATAAAATAGGTTCGAGAGACGAAATGAAGTTCAGCCAATCAGTGAAAAGTTGTATATTTTCTTCAATGTAAAAAAAGTTTAATTTCCCAGACTGCATCATTATCACACTTATAGTGTTCAGTGTGGACGTGCATTTAGCATCAAAATAGCATGTATGAGTAACAAACAACAATAACAAACTTGCATGAGTTGATATTTAAGTGACATACATTGCAAGGTTACTTGTGTCTTGCAACTGTCAAGAAATATGTCAAGTTGCAAAGTTTAGCATTACAAGTATGTGAAATGGTGGAGGTGCCGGGTTTGCCTGGTGCAAGCCTTTACAATTTTCCATTCCATTTTTAAAGTACATTCATTTAAGAAAAGTCACGTCACACACGTCACACAAAATGAACGTGCTTTAAAGTAAACTACTATTATAACAAAACAACAGAAACACAATAAATCATATTTTATATTATCTACCATGTATCCACTTAAATTTTAATTTTTCATACCGCAAGGCCATGACAGTGTACAGTATGTCTGGCGATTCACACACATCTACATATTTACTGTAGCTAATGCCTGATAAACAAACAAACAATAACACTGATGATGGTATGTGAACAAAGTGGGTATTTGAACCGAAAACTGTATCAAATAAACACGATCGAGGTCTACAAAGCACGTGTGTATTAGTACGTCACTCCACGAGTTCGTGTAAATACATCCCATACCGCAGGGTCACGAGTATCTATGTTGTCGCTTTGGTCGTACAATACATCCCGAACAACAGGGTTTCAATGTCGTATTGATCACACTCGTACAGCCAATTCGCACGGACGCGTTTAGCTCTGAGCCCCCTTCCTATAGTGCGCGCACGGATCCATGTGTATATACACACAACCCCACTTACAAATTAATATCCCATGTTTTCACACGTAAAGCAATTCCTCCACTTGTGTAACAATGCAATTACGGTAGCTTAAAGGGTGAGTCTATTTTCACAGGGGCAACGTTTCTATTGAGAGCGAGATAAACGACTCAATCGCGCCGTGTTTAGGAGCGGAAGACAAAGGCGGCAAAGGGTTTCTACCTTTGATAACTGGCGAGGTCTCCACGTTAACGAGGACAAACAAGAGGTTCTCAAAACATGAGTAGTTAAATGATAGGAGACACAATCACAAACACAATCTCCACGCAATCCTGAAACATTCGGGATGCCTTCACATTCAAATGCTTGAACTAAAGGATGGGGTGTTGACAGACGGAAATAGCAGACGGAAGAGAAAAACAGAGACACAATATAGCAACGTTGTATTCTTCTAATGAAGTTTGTCATCAGAGGAACCACAAAACATGGCTCATCGTCTACAAGTCAGATTGACAAGAGGTTTTCAGTAAAAAAAAAAGCAAGCTGGATAAAGACAGATCTTTGTCACTGTACTTTATAATTCCAAGGTTCCCACAAGGTTCTTGACTTGCATTTCCCTGGCTATTAATGACCATGTTTTCAATTAGCGCAATAGCATTTTGATTTTGTCCTGCCCCACACTCCCAACCCCTAATAGCACCGCATTAAACACAGAACATCAGTTATATCATATTATTGCTATGTTCTACTCAATGGTTATAAGACGGAGTGGGTAGACTCTAAATACATATTTAATTTAATGTTTAATTGGCAATTGTACATATTCATGAAATCCACCTATAAACCCACATCTCTATATTTTTCAAGACCTAGAATTTTTGCTTCTAAAGTTTTCTTCCTCCTGCTATAATTACTAAAATAATATATTTTTACTTGTCGATTTCATTCGTCGGAAAACACTCATAGGTGTTATTGATTGCCATATAACAAAACATAATTTTATCTGTACACATGTAGATATATATCGAGATAGACTGACATTCCGTAACATCCGAGGTTAATAGGATCCGTGAATTAGCACTGCACTTGGATGTGTTTTGTGTGATCCTTTTAATGCACATTTCCACGTTTTTCGAGCCACTTTTAGTAAAATAATGATGTGCTTATCAACCCCTAATGGGTGTAATGGCATAGAATAACCTCCATGAACGACATGTTAGTTAATGTAAACCCGTGAAGCGACGACATGACCAGTTTCATACAATTGCTAATTGCTATTCGTATGACATTGGTGGGCCGGTGGCGCAAACGTTCCACAACTTTCTATATAGCAACACATATTATTCAATCGTTCGCGAGTTTTTCTTTTACTACGAGAGTACGCTTCATCATGAATAACATGGGAAGGTACCTTCTCAACTATATTAATATCTTTATAATCGTTTTGGACGTACACTAGGTTGTACAACGCAAGCATCCTGCCAAATCAATTAAACGTATTATAATACATAACTATTAAGCGTTCCCGCAAAACAAATAACGCCTTTAACCGAAATTTTAAAATGAATGTACACACAATTTATATTCCTACTTTACACACTCACACACAACCATACACTCAAACATATACGTACAACACCAACCACGTACATTCAAATGTATGTTATGTTCATAATCATCTTTATGTAATCAGTATATAATTTTGTAAATATTTATCATGGTTAATGTGAGTATGGTATAATAAATTGCACTTGTGGGACATGCCCTGTTGTAATGAGGCCACAAATAAACAACGATATAGAATGGCGCACAGGGTGCTTGGTTCCTATTCTGTTTTGCGGCGTTAACTCCAACAGATGAGCCATCAATTGATTGATCTAGTTCGAGGTAATTGCAACGGTAAAGTGCGATCCGGATAATTGTCTAGCAGATGTAATGACCAGGTCGAAGCCAAGTCCTTAAATCTCCTGGCGGTGACTGGGTGAACCAGCCGAGCCACCGCAGCCTTGTGATTTACGGACCGCGGGGTTGCAGGTCCCACACGTGTTTCACTTTTACCCTCTGGAAGTTTCTAGTCGGCAGTTGGATTTCAGTTACTGTAGAAGGTGCGACCCACGCGGAAAACAGGACCAACCGACGAGGGGTGGTGAAATAAAAATAAAACCTAAAATACGTGGACCTAGTAAAAACTGTTATCACGAAAAAATATAAAATTTTATGCAATTGCAAAATAAATTATCTAGGTAAAACGGACAAACAAAAATTATATAACGAATTCCAAGGACGAACCGATTGCAGATTTTATAAGCCAATGCAATACATAGTAAATAGTTAAATGTAGCTTATGAAAAAATTGCGCACATACAGCCCATTAGCGATAAATCCATATAAGTGATTACTTTTAAGTGGTTATGTTTGTAGCATTACACAAAACATGTTATTTGTAACGATTAGTGGTGATAGATTGTGACATTAGTGGCTTAAGGGTACCTATTTCAACTCACCTTACATGGTTCTAAATAACTGGGGCTTGCGCCCAAACTTTATGAGCCGCCTCAAAAAACTAAAAAGTTAGTAATATCGTTATTGTCCTTGCGTCACCGACGACCAGGCACCTGATGCTCCCATGCATAACACCTCACAAAGTGGATATATGCGTGAATGTTGTTTATGAAGTATTCGTGTAAAATAGACAATAATTTAGTGTTGTAAACAAAGTGTATTATTTATACATGTCCCACAACCACAGTAGAAAAGAATGTTATATGTGTTTGAAAGTTTGAAGTCCACTCGTATAAAACAGCGACACAAACAAAATCATACAGAATAAAAACGCTGACGAAATTTTAAATCAATCGGTGAAAATTGAGAGACATTTTCTATTTTCAGAACACCACTCTCCTCACTCAAATAGCGGAGTAATTACTAATGTGGCATTTAAAGTGAAAGTGGTATTTTGTGTTTCACGGAACTCGGCCAATAACATAATTCCTCGTATATTCGCCTGCTTTCCATATAGCTCAGCAGCGTTAATTAAATTTCAAGGCCAGTCATCAGGGAATTGACTACAAGGGAGAGACTCTGAAGGCGGTAAATGGTCCGTCGTTAGACGCTGTTTGTGTGTTTATTTATGTTTGTGTATTCCACTATAATGTCACCCAAGAAGTAGGGAACGAGGAATTGTGAGAATATATTTTAACTACGACGATAACCGAGGAACAGACCGATCATCAATCAACCTTAACTCGCAACGAGATTTTGTTATCTTTTAAGAAACACGACGACGAGAGATAAGAGAAACAAAATTATTTATCTTAAATAATGTTATGCTGGTTGTGGTTCCCGTTTAACAAGCGTATCGCACTAATAACAACACATCAACATCGCTCAAAGATGTATTAAATTACAAAACCCGTAAAAGGTTTGAGAATAAAAAATATGCTATCATTAATTGTTAAGTTGTTGCGAAATTTATCGCACGTCGGGACATTTAAAGACAACATTCCAGCCAATCTCATTTTATCACGCTCGCCCTTGCGCGCGACGCCATTTGTTTTGTAGTATCCAGCCTAATAGGTTTAAGAAGCTTAAGAAGTTTAACATAAAGAAGAATTCCACGATTACGTTTAGATGAAATATAATGGCTTCACATTTTAATAAAAGAAAGTTGAAAATATTTAATTTGGTAAAAAGTTAAAAGGCATTAAATTTCAACAAAGTTGTCGTTCATTTCTTCTTGATCCAAACATAACAATTTATAAAGTTAAAATATTACTTCGATCATAAAGTTTTCATGAAAAGTTGTGGAAGCAATAGTTAAAATTATTATTGTTCCCATCAATTAAGATATTATAATTAAAAAGAAGACAAAACATACCAAAGACTTCACAAAATAAACATGCATGAATGCGCTAAATAAACTGCAGGCCTACAACAGTAATTATACACAATCTTGAAAATGGTGGAGGTGCCGGGTCGGCGTATTGATTACACTTTAGAGGGTGAACAACTCCAACTTGTCAGGAAGGATAGGCTGCCACGTTTGACAATAGCGGAATGACGCATGCACTAGATAGGAGCGTTGAGACAAGTGAATACGTTTTGTTGTTCAACATTATGTCAATACAAAACAGATTCGGGCTCTGCACGCCGATCTGAATGGTAAGGAAATACAAAGGGTGTATTCACGAGGTAGGAAAGGGGTGTTGTTAAATTCTGCTTACATGGTAACAATGAGCATCACATACGCGATATCAACGATGTAGATTGAATTCTGTCGCGGAATCCTTTAGGTTTAACTCACTCACTTACAGAGTTTAACGTTATTATAAGTTACTTGCTATTTTTATGTTAAAAAGTACATTAAAAATTTGTTTATTTTTATTAAAAACTCGTGTACATAAATAACGTGGGTCTTGGGTTATTTTGCATAAGTTTATATTGACTACTTTTACCCGACCTACACACTTTACTTTACACAATAGCATTCTCATTTTCAAGCTCGCTCCCACTCGCATGAAAACTCTCACAAAGCGGGTCGAAAAGTCACGCTATTTGGCGTGTCATCTTTTCGTAGACAAAACCCAGCGCACGAACCATAATTTCAGATAAAAGGTATCTGATTCGTTGAGCTACTTTAAAGAAAAATTAGCGGGTTCCAAATAAATCCAACGTGTTTGGTGGAGGTGCCGGGTATGACACGTACATCACACGAGCGAGTGTTCTTTGAATTGAATGGTTTAAAACAAACAAAAAATATGTCCTTGAAACAAATGTACATTCTGCCTAGAAATAAATCCAACGTGTTTGGTGGAGGTGCCGGGTCAGACACGTACATCACACGAGCGAGTGTTCTTTGAATTGAATGGTTTTAAAACAGAAGTACGGTCTTAACAAAATATATACCATGAAACAAATGTACATTCTGCCTTAGAATAATGGTTATAGCCTAGTCCGAAACAACCATACGTGCAATAAAAAGCAGACGCAGATTTAAATAAATAATTGACAGGTTTTTATGAGATAAGATTTAATAGGTCTAGCAATAAAATTTAAAACTATCCTTGACAACACACATTCAATCTTCAATCATATGCAATATAAAACGATGAAATTTATAAATGTGATACGGAAAACAATTGGCAGATCAGAACTCGGGACTCCCCAGAATCTTTTAACTTGAAAATTTAAACGCGAAATATCGTACGTTTATATTTTCTTAGATTCCCAATTTTCTCCTAGATGAGCCCTTCGTGGGTCATCCTTGCAATGCAAGAATAAAATAAAGTGGCAGGCGAAAGGATGATATCACTTAGCCAGCTAGCATGTTCAACGAGCTCCTAAACTGAAGACAAATTTAAACAACCCGGTTTAGCAACTAGTGTTAAACGAAATGTGTGTGGAGTATAATTTACTGTAGCCTTGCCGACTGGGTACAGGCCAGTATATCTTTCCCTGCACCCATGCTCACTTACCCATTACCGAAAACAAAAAACAAAAACACGATTCCGTAGTTCGAGAGTGAATTGAGACACTTAAAATGGATGTATATGTTCATGTGGTATTACGACCAATGTTTTAAACCTGTGTAGCCTATAGTCCGCCCCATTCGTTGTGCTCCCAGTCCCAGTGGGCTTGTCCGTATAAACAGAAGTAGGGGGAGGAACTGACCGTAAATCTGAGAATCTTCCTTCGACTAAATCTATAAAACAGACAAGATTTCTCGACCTGCGGAAGAATTGTGCGCGGAATTTAGGTTTGCAAACACGCTGATCTCTTTAACTTCACTTCTCTCAAAATGTTATACTCGTTTTCAACATTCCAGCATTCTGCTTCAAGAAATAAAGACCTAAAATTACTTTTATTCCGTAGAGTTCATCGAAACTGGCAACCGTGTCTGTTTAACATATATTTTAAAATATATGGGTATCGTCAAAGGTGACGAAGCCAACGCAGAGTTTAAACTAAAACAAGCTTCCAGAACATCTGAAGGCTCATGCATAATGCATTACTTATACACTCTCTACAGAATATATGGGGTGAGCGTTGCTTAACGCTGCTAACCATCAATTAATTTGTATCTTCGGATCTAAACAATTACGACAAAATAAATTTAACACCCATCAATGGTCCAAGCGAAGCGAAGTGCGTTCATGCCGAATCAACAAAAGTGTGTATGAAACTTTCCTTCGTGCTTTCGCCAACCACCGTCTCAACTTGCGTCATTGCATAGAGATGTTAAAAAACAAACTCGTTACGAACAAACTTTACTACAAACAAAATAAACACTTTATAATAGTTGCTCGAGAAGGTGGTCGACAAGTTGTGCATTGTTGACTCTAAATTTCCCCGTATATGATAATAATTTGTATGCTCGCAAATGTTGTGTCTGGTAGGATTGTTTTACTGACGACGAAGCAACAAATATGCAAATAGTCTCCAACAATGAATAATAAACAAGAACTGTCATTCACTCTGTAATTCACTGCATTATAAATAAAAATCTTAACAAGATTAAAATCCTCGTACTAGCAGAGATCTATTATGTAAGATTGGACAACTACCTGAAAAATGATTAGATTTCTAATGAAAATAATGTGGATGTACGTCATATCAAAGGCGATGGTGATGATAATGATCGCGCTATTCGAGACGATGAAAGGTGGGAATGAGAGTGAAAGTCAATTATTACAAAAACTATTGCCTTATGGGTAATTCGAACCTGCGCCCCAATCGTATAGGCCGGTGAACATCAATCGTATGTCTACTCTAAGATCCTGTGTTCTGATTGCTAAGGGTGTAACACACAACTTGTCCACACTGTTCGCTTGTCTGTATTTATGAGGCAGTTCTACTATTCAGCTAACGAACCCACCACACAAGTATTCTCCGGGTGTGACCAACATTGCAAAGATAATTACTTTCAAGAAGTTAACGTTGGTAAAAGTCGTCGCTAATGAGTCGACTCGAGGGAATTCATCATGACAGGAATACATCAACCGCTTCCGAACAACTTACATATTCTGTTGATAATTTCTCACTGTTTATTAGTGTATTGACCGCGTCTATTCCAGTGCTCTACACAGAATATGTCAAGTTCGAATATCGGTCTAGACATGCATATTTATAGCTCCTAGTTATGCTTTAAATCGATAATATTGGTTTGTAATTAACGTAAAAACGACGACTTGGGAGACGCCACAGTGAGGAGAAAACCAATAAGTATTAACATGATCTAAATAAACGAGTGGCTTTGTTTTACAATAACCTCATTCTGAACAGTCTAAGGGCTCTACGGTGGAAACAATTAATTTGCAAACAAAATTATTGTACAGGTACACTAATCATCATGGAGGCATCAATATCTCATACATAGAATTGTTCATTTGGGGGTTGGGAATAACACCTTTTTGTCCATTATTGTTCAAATAGTTGGGAAGCAAGAGGTCTGAAGTCTAAAGCCAGGCTCGGACTAGGATCAAGTAACTTTTACAAAAAATCACATTAATTCATCAGTACGATAATTATTAAGATAGGCCTATGATACGAACGGTGACTTTTGAGCCGCCCAAACAACGAGGCACATAATCAATATGAGAATCAGTTCCTGTTACTCGGAGCTTAGCAAATGAATGCGCATGTATTTCTTTAAACGCTTTGTACGAAAGTTAATCTTGATATCCTTGGGTCCTACAAGAATATCACTATTATGTATTTAACGTGTCAATTCATTTATATAAATTATGAACTGATTTTCAAAGGAGGACAGTAAACAAAACTAAGTACAAAAATTCACACAAAATAATAAACAGTAGGTTTGTAAATTTGGAAATGAATATTACAACAACAGTACACAAGAAGGCGAATGTATGATATCAAATTTAAAATATATAATCAAATTATGGCACGAAATGTATCAACATTTAAATAAACAAAATCACAGCTTACGCCGCAACCGATCTCCCCACTTGAAATCAGTTATGACAGGTGAGTGGTGAGTGGACTCTAAATACGAATTGATGTGTGTATTTATTTTATTTACATTTCAAACCGTTGCATTACAATTCCATTAATGGAAAGCTACACGGTTGTGTTGCGGCACTCGACTTGATTATAATGGCAACACTATATCATTTCTAGTTTAATGCGAAGAAAAAAGCGTAACGCGTAGTCCATTTCAACCATTGTCGTACACAATGAACATCACGCCAACAGATGTGGCTGATTTCACCTGTGGCTCGATACTCCTTACAGACAGACGATTGGAAGTTTTAACTTAAAATATTACTTCTCTTGACTTTCAACGCTTTGTTTTGACGTGGAATAGCTTCGAAATGTTTCCAGTCGTAAGATGGTTTAATACAACTGTCAGTCATTTAAACTTTGGACGGCAAATCAATAGTGATTTGTATTACGCACGAGTTGTGGGCTATTCGTGTGTTATGTTTCCTTTGCTCAAGGAAATAAACTTTTATTGCTTATCTCCGCGTCGTGAACTTTTGTCTACAACTTGTATCAAATCAAACAAAAACTTATCGATATCGTTGTGGACAGCTTAAGAAATGTTGACCACATGTAAATAACATTATTAAGTTGATAACAACGCTAAGCAAGGTTTAACTGTCAACAACCAGAGTCGGGTATTTCTGGTGAAAATTTAAAGTAGATTTCGTTTTCGTTATGACCAAAAGCAGGGAATTGGCGATGAAAACAATCATAATTTGAAATGAAAGGGCTAATCTTTTTCCCTATTTTGGTGAGATTTTTGGACAAGAATCTTGTAAAGGACTTGTAAGTTACTAGCTACCTACTATGTAAAACCAAAGTAAAAAGAATAAATATGCGGGTACCTGTCCATTTGTGTTCTTGTTTGGCCCAAAAAAGTAAATTTATGAAAATAATATTAAATTTAGTTAATAATTGTGCAAATTTAGTATTCACCAATAAATACCTGGTTCGGCCAATAACCAACAAGGTCATACAGCATTTATGATATCGTGCATTCCAATATTTACAGTGTAATGTTGACTTATTTTAACCCGATGCAATGGAATAAGCCCATTTGAAATAAATTGATAACATCAAGCAAACTGCCACGGGCTAGTAAATGGATATGAAATCGGGAAAACGATCGCGGGTGGGCACAAAACGAACCATGTCAGGTCAATGCTTCGCTCTTCACTTGCTTGTTGAATAGCGTTGCAATGGTGAGAAACGCCACTGTTTGCCGAAAGTGATGTGTACAGGTACGAAACAATGCTCGAGGCTGAAGAACAATGGGAGATGAAGGGTGCCGACACAACTGGGCCACAACCGTGCGATGCAGAGGGCTACCTGTCTACATTCACAGCCACCCTCGCGAGCCGTCACTTTAGACACGTCATGTGTGAGGTACAACACGCCTCACTCCGAGTATCATCTCATTCACCACCTAGGCATAGGACATAAAGAACAATCTACGCTCAAATCTAAACTAACGACTGGACAGTTCACTTAAGATAAAAGATAACATTAATTATTATTTAAGCCGGTGGGTAAAGGTGTTTTATCGCCAGTAAAAAGGCACTTAAAAAGTTATAATGCACAGATTGTCCCTCCTACCCCGATGACGATGTCATGATGTTTTCTTTTAAAAATAAAAGTGTAATTCAATAAAGTGTTTGTCAAACAAAGTACAGCTGCATTATTTAAACACGAATTACTGAATGTATAAAACCTACGTACTCCGTTATGACAAATGTACAATAAGCATTTAGCATAATTCAACACACATTATTCATTGACTAGGTAAAGAATGAAATCCTATTCAACTGCTTTGAACTTTATTAATGTGTATATATTGCCCATTACAGACGGACAGTCACAAGCATTGTTTCAACGCACAGCAAACGTCCGACGGCAAATCTAAAGGACTCGACATTTCAAAACGCTTTTGACAATTTGAAAACGTTGCTAGAGCTGGACGTGATTAAAGCAACGATCTCAATGCTAAGCGTCCGGTGTATGTTCGGCCTTGCAGCGGACGGGCTATCCTCGCCGCTTTGTCCCACACTCCAGCCCCTATGCGAGGTAGGTAGGCCCTATTCATAGTTTAAAACAATCCTTTAGACTTAATAATCTCCCGAATACGAATAAGCCCATTCATCTCATTCTCAACAAAGCTTCAGAGTCCACGGGGAGCGTGCGATATCCAGGGGAAAACCTGGTTTCAAAACAGTTTTTAAAAAAACTTTCTGATACTTTGTATACCGGGAGGCTTAGCATATGAAGGCTTGAATTGGCAATATGCCTTTCTTATTATAAAGTATAGTTAGGTATACGGGAGAAAAAGAACATTTAGAACAGTATACTAAAATAAAAACTTGCATATTAACTGCTGGGTGATTCGGTGTGTCTAAAGGAGTTTTTGCAAACTTCTGAAGGCAAATGAGGAAAACTTGTTTTTGCGAGATATTTTGCTCAATTGTTTCTTAAAAGAATGCATGGACATAACACCTAAAAGAATACTCACATTAGGGGAGGGGGAGAATCAAGATCCATTCGCGCACAATGTGATCGGAGTTTAATACTTCAGAATACCAATCAAAACACATATCAGGAAAATTTGTCGCAAATGGTGGAGGTGCCGGGTTACCAGTACGATACCCGGCACCTCCACCATTCACGACTTAACTTTCTAAACAAAATTGACTTGCACATAATCAATTGCGTTAAACGTGAAGTGAAATATCATATTAACTTTTATGCATTTTACAAAATATTTCAATTGTGATTGACATAATAATTTTAATTCTAATTTTAAGTGCACAGTTCTCTAATGCGCTTATGGTAAATTTCACAAATATGGTAATTACTGCATTATTCGTTTAGCGCAAATCCTCGTAAATTTTACTTTCGTCCTTAAATTAATAATTATATTGACAACAGAGTGATTCCTAATGACGTTTTCCTCTCTAGTAATTTCAATCCCATGGACATAAAAAGAATGAAAATCATAATCAAAATCGTGCTGTGTCACGGATGCATAAAAACTACTCAATACTACAAAACACATTTCTTACATTCAGAAATGCATACAATGTACGCCATCGAAGGGTAAAGTTGTATCAACTATACCCAGCCATTATTCTAGTTCTGGTCATGGCTGTATACACACATACCAGTAAACTTTGGTGTCGGTTACTCATGTTCTTGCATATCCGCTGCACCTTGTCAATTACCGTTTTGAGTGTTGTTATTAAGCTATCTCTACAACGATTGTGATTGGTTTAATTGGCGATAGCGATGTTATGACAAGACTTGACGTCAACAAGGTAGGAAGGCGACTTCGTGATTAAATCACCATCAAGTTTTAACGATTTGTCGTCAAGCGGCGAAATGACTCATGAATTTCTTAATACCATTAAGAGACTTAACTCGGAACGAAGTTCTTAACTAACTCGAAACTACTTAGCGTGGTATTACTGCTTGTAAACGCAAACATCATCAGTGAACGAAGCTCGCGCACATATCTTGGGCCCGATCAACTATGATTAATGATGACAATTTAGACACTTACCAAACTACGAACGAAACAAGCTTAACAAAACTTTTCGGAAAATTCACACAGACATTTCAAAATAATTATAATTCTTCACTAGTGGATCTTTGCATATTATATGGTGATAGAATAAATACAAAAATACATCCAGGCAATATAAACGCGTGCTTGTGATGTTCAATTCAAAACAAATGTTTTAAAAATTTCATTCATCCTAAATAACATCTAGTGATGAGTAGCCTGTGCGTGACGGATAACTAATACGTGTACTCATGTGAAACATTTGTGCTAGAATTAATTCATTGCGCAATGTAGAAAAAAGTATCATTTTTCCACAAAGTCCTGCAGATCAACAATATAGTAAATAGGAAATCTGAATAAAATATCAGAAAATTTTGAAAACACTACGGTGAAAATGCACAACGTACTAATACGCGTAAGGGTCCGAAACGGTTGACACAATTCATGTTCTTTGTGCTGTGACTAATATGGTGTTATGTAACACAGCGATACGCCGGCGTGCCTCGACAGTAGGAGCCTTAACCGTATGAGCCTCGACCGTATGAGCCAACATATTTGCTTATAGCTTTCTACAGTTGATGTAGAAAACTACAAGATGAGCTCAACTATATTTTTACGTAGCCTATCGTTAAAAATCGCTTGTTAGTCAAATCCAACGAATTTCACATTCACATACATTTTGGACCACTTTTTGACCTCCAATTTGTTACTCAAAGTAGTTTAATCTTTGATAGAATATGCGCATAGCTCCATCAGACAATTTTTCACATTTCATATAAATGTCTCCTACAAAAGCTTGGGAAATGTTTTTATGGCATTTTTAGGTTAATTACTAAAAAACAGAGGTGATATTATTAATGTTTTAACCCCACGCTTTAATTTTGGCTTTAACACGAAATGAAAGGGGATGAAAAATTAAAAATATGTATGCAAAATAGTGCATTTTGGGTGCAAAAATACACGCTAACTAAACTTGGTTTCGAAGAATGGGGGGGGGGGCTACCATAAAGATAGCCACCATTATTTTCAGCTTTAACACGAAATGGGAGGGGGTGAAAAAAATAAAAATAGGGGTGCAAAATGTTGCGCTTGGGGTGCAATAAATACATGCTAACAAAACATAGTTTCAAAAGATTGGGGGGGGGCTACCAGTAAGTTAGTCCCCCCACCCACAATTATTTTAGATTTTAACACAAGATGAAAGGTGGTGCAAAAATTTTAAAATAGGGGTGCAAAATGGTGCATTTTTGGTGCAATAAGTACATGTATGCTTTGTTTTGATATTCGGTTTGAGGGGGGAAACAAAATGCGCCCCTCCGATACCATGCGCACATCCCATCTAAACAACCCTTTGAAGTTTCCATTTTAAGAGTGAAAATTAGAGGTTAAAAGTGTTCCGGAATATACCCATGCATTCCGAATTAAAACCTCGTTTGACCGAGCTCATTCACAACAGTCTCAGTTTTGTCACAGTGTCGTATTGTACATAGCAACAGCCTTAATTATATAGTATAAACAATAAATGAGAATGTAAGGGTTCGTAGTCTGAAAAACATGTTTGTAATTGCACATTGAAAATTTAAAATGCTAAAAATAATGTTTTAAACGAGTGGTGGATGTATGGCCATGGCATATTCAGAGTGGGGAAGCAATTAATTTTTAAATAAACTATACGCAATATATGTTTGTTTTTTTTTCTTTGTTTTCCAGACATTACAAGACCCACTTAGTCCTCAAGAATGCAAAGAAAAAGCTGCACCAAGTCGCAAGCGAACAGAAAGATTGTCAGCTCAACCGGCGATGAAACGAGAAGCCAGGCTAATTGGTCTAATTGGAATGGGGAATGGCATTGCGGCGACAACAAGCCAGTGGCGCAAACTTATAATTGGATGCAAACTCGACCAGGGGATGTTAATCTGGAGACGCTGGGTTAAAGTCTGCATTGTGATGGATTCTAAATGAAACACGACCTAGCAACAGGAGAGGGGGGGGGTCACAAAACATCTGCAATTGTACTTGATTCATCTTGATTATTCTCTTCAACAATTGTTTATTGATTTAAGAAGGGGGAACATGATGGAATTGATGATTGGAATTAACACGAATTGCGAGCTTTAAAAAAAGTAAAACGAAGACACTATTAGATGTTTAATATTATTCTTAAAGATGGTAATAATAGATAAAATATATATTTACTTACTCTCTTATTTAACTACCTAATGGTATAATCGTGTCAATTCATTAAGTCGTTGTCGAAAATATTTTTTAAGGGAATTTTTTTTCTACGACGACAATTTGTGATACAAATTTATTATGGAATATGACTGTCACGATAAGTAGGTCTACGTAATGGGGAAGTAAAAAAGGCGGTATTAGTTTTGATGATATAGTTAAATAATCCTCACAAACTATGGTGACAATAATCCTCCTAACTCATTTCCAACTATGGTCAGGTTGAACGGTGTTCTTCGCACCGATATATCTAGGACATGAAACCATACTTTGCTGGGTTTCCGGGCTTCCACGTGACTTTATTACGTCATTAGAGCTGACAATGACATTAATGTTCGTTATTAAACGTTGTTAAATCCGGTTGAAGTTTAAATAAGATAGAACAAGGTTAAAATGTGAAATGACGTGATGATATTTATTATCCCCTCGCTCTGTGATAAGGTTAACGGTGAAAATACACCATTCAAAGTCTGGATAAATGAAATTAAAACACGTGTTTGACAGTTAGGGGGTGCTTTGTCTGTGTGGAGTAGGGTGTTCGCTTTAGATGGAGTGAAACACATTTTAGGATTTGTCATGGAATAGAGTAGCGCGGTAACCAAAAGTCAACGACAATTTATCAAGAGTTGCGTTATACAATTACCGATTATTATTAATTTGAAATGTTTTTGGTGAGTAAAAATTTTTATGTCATGCACCTAGATTTATTTTTAGAAAAGGTCATATTGTTAGTGTATTTCATTCCCTATATTTATTTTATTTTGTTTTGATAATAATATTTTAGTTTTTTTTTTATCTTAAGACGGGGGCTTGTTAATCCCAGAAACGATGTTTTATATTTATAGACCAAAGTTAAGATTTTTATCGTCTAGTGATTTTTAAATACTAACATGAACTCTGCTAACATCAACCCTAGTAATAAACACTTAATAAATAAATACATATTTAAGTAAGAAACTTTCCTGGACAACACGATAGTAGGGGGGTTATGACAACGGGCTTATTTATTGAACTCATTTGCAGAAACTGTTTTTGACTGAGGAAAATCTAATAAAAAACAACATCAGTACTGCCGGTGGCAGGTTGCCTAAATAAACTAAATCGCTTTAATTTTTTAAATAGTGGACAGACCAACAAATGAATTCTATACGACAATGACAAGGATAATCGATATTGAACAACAATGTAGTACATGACTATACGAAGCATTGAAATATGACCTTAATAAATATAATCATCAATTTTGAGTCCAACGCAAGATAAGGATTTTGGATTGGATATTGCTTAACGTCTCATATTTATGCAGCTTGGCTAATCGAGACGAAGGGAGGGACGTAAGGGGTGACGCAGGGGGGCAAGGGGTGGACAGGCCTGTGCTGGTCAGAACTAGCCACAAGCGAATGGGGAGGGCAGGGGTTCCCCCACGTCGTGGTCGTCTCCGTCTGTGTCATCATCCGTCCGTGTTGTCATTGTCGTCGCCGTCGGGGAGGTAGTCAAAGGGAAGGGGAAAGGAGATATGACTGCATCCTCAGTCGCACAGTAGGACACAGACAGACTACACACAGTCAGTAGGACTAGGAGCTACTTTGCATCTAAACAAACCTGTATCGATTGTGACGTCACCCACCCTCATTTCCGCGGCTTCCAGCTGAGCGGGTACGCGCGCGTTAAACAACAAAGAAACAAGCCCAGATGAGCGGACGAGAGACCCGCTTCATCAAAACTCAATAAACAAACAGACAACCTGTTGGTTGGACCCGCCCGCGCGGATATTCCTACACGTCCTAGATGTTTCCTAGGGGTCGGGAGCAATCGGACACTCGTGAAGAACAACCCCATATGTGGTGATACTCCCCAAACCTTCAGAAAGACATTTAGAACGAAATTGGGAATGGATTCTACAAAGGAAAGGTATACCATAACTGGAAATTGAAATGTAATGTAAAAAAGAAAGACGTTGAGAATTGGTATTTTTTAAATAAAAGTAAAACAATGTGTAATTAAATTAATCGTCAGCTACAGTGAAAAGGTTCAGAAGGTACTTTGGAGTAAATGAACTTGGATAGTAATGTGAAGTAAAGAATGTGAATAAGGTGTTGATATTTCTTATGATAATATACATTACAGAAGTATGTAAAAATTAGGTAGACTACCTTGAAATAAATTAAATTAAAAGTTAGAGACGAAACACCCATGAAATAACGTCGTTATTACAAAACAAAGACAAATAGTGCAATTGATTTTATGACAACAACTTGTCTATTTCGTGTTTTTTGTATACAGATGCGACATGTCATCGGTGTTATAAATCATTTCGGAAAGAAATGAATCTGTCCGGAGAAAGAAATTATCCCCGTCCATCTTGACAATAATTTATCATCGTCGTCGCTTGGTTTTAGTTTCGTATTGAGGCGAAATCTTGAACGTGGCCACAATATGGAAGGTATGCCTGTTTTTGTGGCTTCTGTATAGTATGATACTTTTTTATCTTTGACCCTTAACGATCGAATTATATTGTTTGTTGAGGCAACAACGGTGGAACTGGTAACTATAGAAAGTAGGCTACATTGAAAAACTGATATACTGGCCACTATGTTATGTTATTGAAAAAATTGAATAAAACAAATTTTCCTTCAATTTATGTTTTGAAACACATAACAAAAAACTAATTCAGTCCTAGGAAATTGTTAATAAATTTGCACCCTTAAATTCTTGCGCAAGAGATCTGAAATATTATCAACATTAATAATCAATTGATATTTTATTTATTACCTCTTAACATTCCATACATGAAACAATATCCCTATGAACACACATACGTTATTATAACGTTATTATAACGTATGCGTCTTGGTTGTAAATACGTATTATACTTACGTTGTAATAACGTCTCTATGTCAATAGCTTTAACGTTTAAATTACGGTTGTAGAAAACGTAATAAATACGTATGATAATACGTTATTATAACGTATTACATACGTATTAATACGTAATTTAATAAATTTTAAAAAATAAAATAAAAACAAATACGTATGATAATACGTTAGTTATAACGTTTTACATACGTATTAAATACGTAATATAATACGTATATATCATACGTAATAAATACGTATTTATCATACGTAATAATAACATTAAACCATACTTTTTCATAACGTCCACTAGCGCTATCTAGTAGACATGCAAAAAAGCTACTATCAAAAAATTTAATTAAAACAAAAATTCTTTCTAGTCTACGAGTTTTGTGTCACCGGTCCGAGATAAGGAGTACATTTTAATGTTAGATGAGATCGAATACACATGGTTAAATTTTATCGCCAACACCCGGACTCGAACCCGGGATACCTTCCTCCAGATCGGGACGCGCTATCCACTCGGCCACTGCAGCTGTGCAGTACGTCGCGCGTCAGCTAGCATAAGAAGGTGGAGCCCGCGCGCGAGTAGTCTTTGTGTGAGATGTCCCATTGCGGAACAAAAATGCGCTTGCGTCTCTTGCAACAAAATAAGAATCTATTTTAGTTTGAAACATAAGATAAAACTGATGTCGTTGAAGATATTTTTACTTAGTTATGTAAACAAACTTACCGTCTTACATTATTAATTCATAAATTAATTTCGTCAAAACTTCAGCGGGATGAAGTATTATTTTCAATATAATCTTGAATGACAACAGTGCAGCAGAGGATTATCTAGATTGGTTGATTGGGTTTATTGGTTTTTAGTTGGGAAATCCAAGACAAATTAATACTACGGCAGAGCTTTCGTGAAACAGTAAGCAATTAATTGCTGGAGATTCACATTACACTTCCATGTTTTGCTTTATCTCAAATTGTATGACAACTAATTGGTAATCTCATTACGCCGCAAAAAATCAATTTGTTTTTAGAGTATCAGGGAAATACCGAGAAAACGCGCAATTCTAATTGTCGTTTTCATGCAGCGTATAAAAAAACGATTGTTCTGAGATAGAACAACTAATCATTGAAATTACCCACACTTAGATCAAGTCGAAAGTTTTAATTAATTATTAATAAATTCATTTTATCATTTAGTTAAAGCATTCACTCATAAAAAAGTCCACGAAGGAGGAAAAAGAAATAAGAAAATAAATATGTAATAATTGGATTAATGAATATCGGCACAGCTTTTTTTAGTTATCTCAGAACTAACTTAGACTGACTTATAACATTAAAACAATTCATTATTCAATTAGTATTTTAATAACTATGAATTAATTGTAATATTTATGGCGGTAAAAAAACGTTATTGAAACGTTATTGAAATAACGTTAAATAACGTTACGGTCATACCATAGTTTATACGTTTGTAGTTGGTATTTCAATAACCACGAAAAAAGGTAATATTAAATACCATAAATAACGTTATTAAAACGCTAATAATACACAGTTATTTGTAACGTTTAGGCAACTACAAATTTTATACATATGAAATTGGTATTTTAATAATTATGAAATAAACGTAATCTTTAGTACTGTATTAAAACGTTTTTAAAACGTTACTGAAATACCGTTATTTTAACGTTACGATGTTACCAATTTGTATGTGTTTTGAATTTGAAATTTTAAAATGTAATAATTTCAAATACCATTTGTAACCGTATAATAACGTTTTAAAAACGTAATCGAGATACGGTATTTTAAATGTTTTTTGCATACGGTTTTTCATACGTAATATTTTGGTAATTCCATAACCATAACGTTAAAATACCATTCCATACCGTAATAAAACGTTTTTATAACGTATGTGTGTTCATAGGGATATTCAATATGGTATATACCCAAAGTGGGGATTTGAGAACTGTAAATAGGCCTACATTAAAATCCACTTACGACAACAACAATACAATGATTTGTATGCAAATAAAATAGCAACGCACAGCACAAAATCGCCTGACACAAACTATATTATACGATCTTTGAAATATTTTCTTAAACGTAACACATATTTGGGCGCATGAACGTAAAAAGATGCCAGGCAAGACCCATATTCTACTAACAACGAACCTCTCCTTAATATACCCATCCAATGAAGAGTATACTCCACATCCAATCTGGCTCACACAACCCTAACCTATTTAACGGAATCCGTTTACGTCAAGCCTCACTACCTCCAACGAGCAATACGCCCCTCATTGAAGCTAGCGTGCAAAAAAACTAAACTTGGCCAAATCGAATTACGCCACCACTGCAATCTAGCCACATGAAAATCAGATTGGAACGCTAATTCGTTGAGTGCTACGTCGGATCGAACTAATTCCTGTAGGACGTCCACAACCACATTCACAACAACCTCGTTGGGAAAAATAAAGAAGTCCTATCATGGAAATAGTGCAGTCCCATGAGCTGTTCCTAGTTTCATAACTATGCTATTTATTATAGCTTGAATATAATTCATAAATCATCTCGATTCTCACGTCTGAACTTAGTGAACTCTAACATCACAACATGTTCAAAACATGTTCTAACACAGGATATAGACGCGTTTAATCGCATACATATCGTTATACAGGTACCGTACAGTCAACTTCATAACGACTAGGCTGTGCACAGACAACTTCATAACGACTAGGCTGTGCGGGTACAGGTTTTGACAGTCGAGTCGGGCTCGGTTACTAAACTGCTTGGAGTCGGTCGGGTCGGTAGGGTTGGGTAGTTAAAAGACGGCAGTTTAAATACTGCGAGCAAAAACAGATATTGAATTTAACATTTTGATTTTCCCCCAATTGATGATCTGTTATCTGTAATTTTATTGAATCGAATTTTGTATGTGTTATATATATTACAAATTGTCAGGACCGGCACCTCCACCAAAAACGTACGTAAATCCGCCACGAAAGTTCGGGTTCGCGCAAGTCACTAGTAAGAATTGAGCAACGCATATAAACGCTCTTTTAAAAAGAAATAGTAATACTGTCAGTCTGAAGCAGGTTTAATCAATAGTGTAATGCAGCGTGAATGTAAGGAGATGCAGTTAGTGACCTGCTATAGTCGATTGCGCTTGACTACTCTGGTAATGCAATACGGACGGCTATTCGAGACGGTAAGTGAACGGAGATGAATGAAGATAATTACAACAATCAGTGTTTAGTACAGGATTAGTACCGAGACTATTTAGTAGGCACTTCGCGGACCTCCGGTCAAACTGACGATGAAAGCCACGTGAGTATTAGCCCCAGTCGAACTGGTATATAACTTCTGTTTGATTTTTATTATTTACTACAATTGATTGAATGAATGAAATACAATTGAATGAAAAACATTGATTGATGTCGCACAGAAAGTATGTAAAGTGGGAAATAATTTGTGTTTTCACTTCTATAACACCTAACTTTATATTTCATTATAATAACTATTATAATATATAATAATAATCGGCCGTATGAGCCCGGACAAACAGACATGACATTTAACATACAGACAATGGTCACGGCCAAGGCCCGATCGAATAGCGTTACTAAAAAGAATTCGTTATACTTTTTTTACTTTACTTTTATTAACTAATGATAACTTTAAAAGTATAGACGATTAATTAATATAAAGATAAATAACTTCATAGTGTTCGTCTAGAACGACGATGTCGTGAGGGTTGGTTCATAGTCAGTTTAATTAATATAACCACTTAAAATCAATTATTAAAACTAGCAAGTGAACAGTAAAAAAGTAGGTCTACAGTAATTTTTAAATACTGCAATTTGTAAAATATCACAAATCAATGATTTTATTTGATGAAATACGAATAACAAATTGTTCTACTTTTAAATCCTAAAAGCTAATCTTACCGTGTAATTGTAACGTTATATTTAATTTTAAAGAAATAAAAAAAATGCATTTTAATGCATTAGAATCCGTAAATTGCCTTGAGCTGCAAGGCAACAGCTATCGCCGCTACCAATAGTAACGAGGTCGTCACGCGACAGAATCGCCTCGCTTTATGACGATATTGAACCAATTTCGAAGATGATTAATAGTTAATAATTTGGATCTTTCTAAAGGGACTGGCTCCTGTCACCGGGTGCTGTCAATAACGCTGAAAGCATCTGTCACGAGGTCACTATTGTCCACGCGGTGACGAAGAACTGGCTTTATATGAAGCGCTAGGTAGAAATAAATAAATGTTTCATTTGGTCGAGAGATATTTTGCTTTTATCAAGCCGGGCTGGTGAGTGGAAAGTCTACTTGATGCCGTGTGTGGCAGAGAAATTAAAACCAACACTGGGGAATTCCGTCCGGAATTGTTTTTCAAAAGCTTTGAAAGGTATACAAAAATTCAGCTCTCACATATTTCAAATGTCGAGTTGCGACGGATGTCAACTTTTGCTTTTCACATTGTGGGTCAACCCCTAGACTATACTCCCGTCGGGGTTAGAAACTCGTAGGCACTAACTTGCAGGGAAGAATTGAACGTGTATATTCTTACTATTAAATTGTGTTCCTTATATGACTGTTATTCCTATCTTCTTTTCATGTTCATATATTTATCATGTTGGCTTTTGATATCATCTATTAATTTTCCATGTGTTTTCTGTGTTTTCAATAAATCTAAACTTTCCATCATAGCGATATTTCAATTCAATTCAATTAATTTTATAATTTTTAATAAGATTAATTAACTCACATTTTGAACTTCACGGCCCGTTGATATTAAATCGAAGTAGTAATATAGTTTCGGGGTATTTCGCCGCCACGTCGCGAATAAATATAATAAATATAATTTATTGACATTTCAATGCTAACAACTTACCACGTGTTACCTTTTTCTTAATTTTGTACGTTGTGTACGGTAATAGAAATAAATCGCACAAACGGTAACCTTGTCCCATCTCCTTTAAAAGATGAGCACAGACGACCGAATTGAATTTCAATCGAACGCAGACGGATCGCCTAGGTTCTGGTGTTGGGTGTACACTGAGCCGACCTCCCCGTACTAACAAACACATAACACGCCGCTGGTGGGGAGGGAACACAGCAAACATGTCGTTTCAACGTTTTACCTTGTCATAAAACCTAGCGTGGCTGGCGCGTTTTCTAGTCGCCTAGCCCGGTATAGATATGTGAAACCACCCCTGTTCGTAATATTAATGAAGCATCTCAAGTCTTCGGAAGAGAAGGTAGGCGGACGATCCCTATGGTACGATTTAATATGAATAGGCTACGTGCTACGGTGGCGTCGCTCATCATTATTCAGTTATCATCGACTGCTACATCTTCGTAATCAACATTGCGAGAAGATAGGGGAATCATACGGTGCAGAACTAGAGCGAAGGTCGGCTTCTCACAGTAGGTAGCAAGGGGTTTGAGGGAGGGTTTCCGACCGGCCTACCTATAAGAACCCGGATGTGAGGCAACCCCTTTAAGCATAGTACAGGCTTGTGGAAAGAGGGTTATAACTTAGACAAGATGGCTAAAATTGTGAAAGCTACGTTCCTTGCCATCAAACGCCTGGGAAGACCCTGACTAAGGCAAAGCTTAGATAGTCGGTGCTTCATTCCCTATGACAGTGATTCTCAACCGAGGGTCATGGGTATACGAGGAAGAATACATTGGAGACAAAATTGAGATAGGATGGAAGGAAGGGGGAGGGGGATAACTTTATTTTGAAAGTTTGGTTGGTTTTGTTTTGACATTCACGTTCTATGGCAAACTTCGGCTCGTTCGGCATTTACAATCTTTCCGAGATGCGCGGAACATTTGCCAACGAGGCAAACTCCGTTGCTTTGTTTTGTTTGATGGATATCATCTAGGAAAACCTTAAAACTCTCCAAGACAAGATCCGTAGCGAATGGAATTAGAACAAAGAAAACCTCTCTGACATGATAGGTTGTGCTCGAGCCAATACTTATCCTCGTCAGTTGCAGCTCAATGATCCAGACAGATTAGAGCAATTAACTGATAGTGATAAGTGATTTCTCTTTTAATTCAGTCAAGTACACAAACACGAGTTTGTTCCAGCCATGAACGATTTGACAGAAAGCAGTTTTAGTTTGTTGATTTATCTGTGTTGTGCACAGAACAAAAATAACCAATGTTTCAACTCCGAGCTAGATTGAAAGTTTTGGTTCATCTCATTCATAATATTATATCACTAGATTGCATGTATGATTGTATAATGTACGAATACCGGCAAGTCTTCTAAGATTTGTCAAAATTGAATTTATTTGTAAAGAATCCCGGGCACGATTTCATTACTAGAATAATTAAGACTTGATACGACAAGCACGTACTGGAGACGAATTCTAAGACTAATCGATGATAGTTATGGGCCTGTCGTAAGTCTTCGATGTGGCGTTTGAAATACGCCGAGTCATAATGTGACCCACACACACGACGCGGAAGTACCCTGTCAGGCAGTCTTATAGCACAAGATAACGTGGGTTCGAATCCAAATCCAAAACATGCATTATATGCATTTACTACACTGATTGCCTCAATGGAACATTGATGAATTAATACAAATGTGAAAATAATGTCATCACGTCTGAATAAAAACGTAACTTCTTCATTTTATGACGATAATGGTATTGTTATTAAGTAAAAACAGCCCTTCAATAGGCTTCCTTGGCCCCAAATTTTAAATTTGAGTCTACTACAAGAAGTGTATTGGGTGGATGCATTTCTATGTGTTGGGTGAAACCGAAACGAGGCGCTGTTTGGGTCGAGTTATAGTAATGTTTAAACTCCTCGACGTTGACTGGCCCAAACCTGTCTACTCTTTCTACTTTCGGGCACTATCGTTGTAAACTATGCGTTTAGAAAGGCAAAGTGCACTCCTTCGCTTTTAAGCGAAGCTCACAGTTTCTTATATACGAACACGTCGCAAAGTACGAGAGAGTACCGAATGTGTTTCCGAATGTCTTTTGAGGTTGGTGAAACGATCGCCGGATACTTTACCCCCAAAACGAGGGTCGCAGGGGCAAAAGAAGCAAACTGTACGTGTAAAATACTAGGGATAGGCAACGTGGGGGATCCTCCATAGAAATATCCGTTAGGGAATCCTCATTTGTAAGGTTCGTACTATGTAGCCTACCCCAGGTTATTAATATTGTTACTAAGATATTCGGGGATTTGAATATTTGAATAATTATACAAGCAATTACTACAGAAACTTCGGGTTAAGCGGTGGGTGAAAATAAGCCTCGCTCTCCCAACTTCGAAGAGTGGAGTTATGTTCGCCCCGCTCAGCCTAAGGGCAGCAGTCTAAGGAGATCAGCGTTGAGACAATACCAGCAGAGTCTTACCTTGCGACAGACTCACTGTACACGAACCCCGCCATCGCTCGACGAACTACCTCGAAGCATAGGTCCGACCCGTCCATGCTGCAAGGATAGACACAGATTTGAGACAGTTACCACACTGAAATTATAGTGATTTTTGATTTTGCTAACACTTGAATACTAATACTTGTATAATTTGTCATGTACATTACATCCTTCCAATCACAATGATATAAGTACCTACACAATGTAATATTTTTGCAGGAAAGTAAACAGTCCTGAGAACGTAGTTTATTGTTACGTTAGAAAAAGATTAATGGTCTACTTTAATGGCTAACTGGCTGTGTGAATACAGAAATTTCTTAGCTCAATAATTTTTTAAATACATGTAGGCCTATACGTGTCTGCAACATATTTGGTAAACAATATTTCAAATTATGAAATTAATTAAAAGTCGCATATGAAATTGAATATTTTGTATAAAATAATTTCTAAACTCTAGGACTAGTCAACGCACGCAAGTGTCTCATGACTGCGATGTGATCAGAATTAAAGTTTATCCCTAATAATGGATAGGAATAAAACCCGGATTCTAGAGAAAGCAGTTGTTAGTTAGTACCAGCCTATAGATATTTCACTCTCATTGTCATACTACGCTGATATGACAAACTTTGATTTCCCTTGGCAAAACATCCATGTTTACATTTTTCTTGTTGCGTATGTAAAAAATAAAAAATCTAGCACTAAAAAAATGTTCAAACAATCCGATACAAAGTGATTGCAGATCCCTATTGCTGGTGTCAAACGTCGTCGAAACAAAACAGACGTGAGACACGATAATGTATTTACTAGTCACTACAAGGACATCGGAAACTGGCAATGCCGTTTATAATGGTTGTCAAAGTTATTGACAAGACTGAAATATCAATGATAGGGAAACATAAATATTGTGTGACCCTAAAACTACGACAGTTTCACAAAAGTTCATTCGAACCACCTCAATAGTATAAGTTAAACCTTCATTATAGATAACCTGCTAGTCGATATCAGTGTCAGCTAAATACACATTTTTAGCAAGTTTAAAAATTAAATTTAGTTTACAATTTCAAAATTTTATCGTGATTGGCATGTTCTAAATTATGCATGGTAATCCATTGCCGTATGACTTTTTATCTCTACAAGAGTAACAGTACAACAATGGTCGGTATCACACAGTTGTCCTCCTTTGAAAATCGGGTTTTTAAATTGAATAGGATAGACGTTAAATAAATAAATAAATAAATAAATAAATAAATAAATAAATAAATACAAATAAATGTATTTAAATAATGTAAATTGAAGGTTTTAAATATTATGGGTGCACTGATACAAATTAACTATAACTAGGAAAACGCTAAAGTCCCGCCGCGTTGATGGATGAGTTTTTTTAAGTTTTTAGTTTGCGTGGGATATCTTTACTTTTGCAGGTGCTTTGTTTTGTTGCCTACGCATTGCAGGTGAGTGTTGTCAAGTATCTTTTGTTTCTTAATTGTCAATTGGTATTATTTATCGTAAAAACTTATATTAAAAGCTTTATTTCTATAGATTCTGGCTAACTTTTTCAAATTTTTCTTTCAGAAAGCAATACATCACCATTACCTTAATGTCCATGTGAAATATGAACGTTGTAGCCCCACCCGTTTGGTCAAAATCGGCCCAAATGTCACGAAAATATCGCACTAAAAATCGAAAAAAATCGTAAAAGTACGATATTTATGAGAAATATTTCTTCGATTGTACCCAAAAATGTAGCAAGTCTAAGTTCAGAGAAAACGAAGGTCGTGTCAAATTTTCATCAAGATCGCATATGCCGTTTGCCCGGTAGAGAGCGAACAAACAGACGGGGGAAAAAAAAAAAAAAAAACACCCGAGCTAAATTTTTTGGGGGGTCGGTGAAATTGAAGTCTTCGCTTCGCTCATCCAAAAATAGCTATTCGTTGGGAGATTGTATTGTTGGACCGGAATAGAAATAACTGTTGATGCGTCGCACGTTCTCACTGAGTGTTAAAGTGAGTGATGCGAGAGTTAAAGTAACTAATAGCTGGTAAGTATGATAAGATAATGGCGTAATACTTACTATTCGAAGACCATGTAGAGCATCCCCTCTGAGCTGTACGTCTCGAGCAGCTCGACTATGTGTGGATGCTTCAGCATGTGACAGATAGTGGCCTCGCGCTTCAAGTCTGCAACACAACAAACATCCGATAAACCTTCGCTAATCACGTGAGTTGTGGTGGGGAGTAATTCAATCCCCACATCCAGGGTAGTTATGATACAGGCCCCGACACAGATGGGGGAAAGTTTGTCGGGCTGTCTGAAACGTGAACTGAGTCGCCGACTCACTGCAGAGATCTATAACCGTTGGAAACAGGTGCGTGATATCAATTTGAATAATTTCGAAGTGTACGAAGCAATAAACAAAACTGGCATTTGAAATTAGTGAAATGAGGAACACGGGGAGAATAATAAGCTACTCAAATATGCCTAGAACTTTATGTCGCAGATTCTTAGAATAATACGAATAATTTACAAACAAAATATTTGGACACACTAAGATTGGCATGATGGTTAAGTTTTAATGTTGTTAAGTTGATAGATAGTGTAACATAAACGAAAATTAAAACTTAACCCGATACCAAATATTATTTTGGTAAATGGGCAAGAGTTGATGAAAGACGAAGGTGAGGAAGACTAAGAAATTGAAACTAACCGTGAAACATTATGCAGAATTTAATTTAACTCATTTTCCTTTGTAATAATAGTTGCACCGTCTTTGCGTCCGCTGGTTTAAATTTCTAATGAACTGCATCTTATTATATGAAAGCGACTTTATCCCAGTATGTGCAGTTCACATAAGAAACAATGGTCTATGGACTCTCCTATACCGATACATAATCCTTCAACGACTTAATTCATACTGTTCACGCTTTCATTATTTAAAAGTATATCTTTGTGATTACAATCTAGAGTAACCTACATGAAGTTAGAAGTCCACTTATCTCACCTCTAGCACGCGCGTACTCTATTGGGAACGCCTTGGTTATCTTATTCATAAGTCTCGAGCTTTGTTCCATCCAACCTCTAGAATCACCTGCCATTACTTGAGAACCTCAGATACCTTAGATGGTTGAATTAAGATTTGTGGAAACAATTTAAGAATATAAGGGAGGATAATAATTGCACAGTAAAAATAAAAATTAAGCCTGCTGAACTGTAAACATGACTTTTTAACGAATACTTCCTTAAAACATCTTAAATAAAACAAACTATCGATTAGCTTCTGAATAAATGCATATAAAATAAATTATATCGTTTCATATTTTACCGTATATACTCAATGATGGTTTTAGTAATGCATAGTGCGGTACATTTATTTACCCATAGTGAAAGAAAAAGAAACACGCGTTAAAATCTTAAATCCCCACAAATATAGTTCAGCTTTTCGTGTTTTGAAGAAAATATAGTAAGATAATTAAAGAACGTTTCAATGGAAGTTTTTGCATTAAACACTATTATTAGTTTTATTTAAGTGTTCATTCCAGTTTCAAGTACGAATGTATGTGAAGGAGAGAAGGGATTTAAAGTGTATTTTAAAGTGCTCTTGGTTATAGATATGACAGTCAAAGAGTGGTAGTTATTTACAGCGCGTTTTCAAAATTTATTTTCCATGAAAACGTTATGAGTTCTAAAATAACCACAACATCTCACCCTCTGTATCCCACGTATTTTTCACAATTTCTTCATAAGGTTTACGGATATAGCGCATACTAAGTAATAACTTTCCAAAACATTCATTCTTAATCTTCGTCGCGCATTACAGCGCAGATCGTCGGCTAATCTCTCCATGCGCCTCGCAGACAGGCAGCGAGCAACTATCCACGCATGATGATTGATGACGCGCCGGGCTCTTTCAGGCGCGTCATCAGATGTCGCGGTGACGAGCCACTAACGTACTTGCATCATAAAACACGCACGGAAATTCATGTTCAACGTAATTTAGTGAAAAAATATGACAGTTTATAAAAAATAAAAAGTTCACCGACGATTTCCCAGGTTGGCCATTTATCGTGCTAATGCTCAGGGGATCAAATCGCCGAACCAAATAAGGGTATGATTTATAATGGCCGTCATTTTGAGTTCACCTTTATCTATCACATTTATTCACGTGCAGGCATATATCGAAACTCCAAACACCGCATTTTATATAAAGTGATACACCTTAGTTAAAGCAATCCACGTTCGAATGTTACATACATATACAAAATATTTATAGTAACAATTGCAAAGATCGGCAAATGTTATGACAATTAAATTATTAGATTTTTTTAAATAGGCTACAAAGTGTTGGAAATGTATCCTTCTGAAAAATTACCAACCAATATGGGCACTACCGATAATTGATTATATAACGTGAGAAAATGACAACTAGATGCTATAGGCAGACAGCGTACTAATGATTTATTATTATTTATTATTTATTTAATTTAGTTGTCCTCCTTTGTAAATCAGTTTTTATAACTGAATAGGATAGACGCTAAATAAATAAATAAAATAAAATAAAAGATCAGTTTAAAAAATCACGGTAAAACAAACAAATCGTATTACTATTGGTTACGTGCAATACAGTAGGCCGAAGTTCACGACTAAACGATTGGCAATAAGCTTTTCTACAGTCATGAAGAATGAGATTTTATAAAAATTGTTTGGTTGTTATAACAGATGTACGTATTGGCACATTTTCAAAAGTTCAAAACATGAAAATTACATATTTTTTACATTTTTTCTGGTTGAGAGGGAAGGGGAACCCCCCGTTCCCATCGATGTAGCCTTCATATATATAAATTATTTAAAGTTTAAGATAAGGTGTCCGAGAAAACAATGCTCACAAAACATACCAATACCTCGTCCTCTTTAATTCCCTGCAAATTAGGATTTGTTTATTTCTGAACGGTATAGTATCATCCATAAGTGAACGTTGGCTTTGAAACAGTCATAACATCAAGGCAAATTATCGTCTGTGTATAATGTCACCACAGGCAATCAATTCTAGGAATGGCCGAATGGGATGCGTAGACATTACAATGCATACAGATAATGTATTTATTTTATTAACACGTCGTCATAAACCTTGAAAATACCTCAAAGTGTAATAAAACTGACAAACGTGACTCATGACAAGCTCAGCTCATTAATACGTCCGCATAGTTCCACGGCTGCGTATTGTACAAACAATTATCGAGTACGTGTAAGTCGGTTGAAAACATAGATTGGACACCAGGCAAGGATGACTGAAAACAGTTTTAACTTGTTACGAAAAAAAATGGAGCAAATGTAGGCACATGAAGAAGTCTCCTTATAAATGGTCTACTATCTAATAATTAAATGAATTTACATTTTTACTGTGTGCCTTGAATTTTTGTCTGGTGCTATCAATCTTCCTGTGGTGCTTTTGCCGGTTAATAACATAGGTTGAAAACCTGGCAAGAATAAATTAAGAAAGGATTACCTTATGATAAAGGAAAACGAAATGAAAAAATGTACATAAGATATAAGCACATGAATTATTGTATTCCCTTGAAAGTGGTATATCTTATTATTTAAAATAGAAAGTTTTAAAAATTGTGTGGCTAGGATTTATTTTATTTAGAAAATTCTTCGTTTAGAATTTTTCGAGATAGAAATGTGGATTTTTAAAGATGTTATTCAACACCTCACTGTAAGCTGGAAGATTATAGTATTTTTTCAGAAGATGTATAACGGTATAATTATTTGTCTATTTCTGTACTTGGCAGTGATTCAAATACTTATAGTTTCTACCTCAAAATAAATAAATTCATACGCCTATGTCGTACGCATTTTTAGAAACAACACAATTTTAGTCAGTTTGTAGTTACGAAAGTTGCGAGTTTCACGGGACTCTGCCAGTGAATAAATGCACGAATGTTAATCTATCACCGAGTGGGAACCGAAATACGTGACATGATGATTCCCTGAGGATGAATCAATTCGCAATGTGATGTTTATGCAAACATTGTGTGCAAACAAACCGTGATTCAACACACATAATTGCCTTGAATCACCCATTCTACACGTTTCTAAAGACGTTCGACTGTGTCAACAATACGAAAAGGCGAGACGCAACGGTTACCTCTACATTCGCAAAGGCAGCTATTCATCAGCCTAAGGGTACGTGACTGTTGTTGTAACGGCCACATAGGCACAAATCTATGGGAAACGTTCAATATTAGAATCTATTCACTCGGACCGCTTTGTTTTGCTTGATAGCTCAATCCGAGCGCCCTCCGTTGCGTGTGGAAAGTGCTCTAGAAGAAAGACAGAGCCACTGCCTCCTAGATGTTGCTCGTAACGAGGAGCCACGAACAACATCTAGGAGGCGGTGGACAGAACGCTCGGAGTGCACTAAACGCGAGTTAGTCCCCGAAAATCACGGGCCTTGGCCAACGACTGTCTTGAGATTTATGAACGTTGTAGTGTGGCGAGGTCTTCTAGATCTAGATAACAGCGAATGAAAACGTCCAAGTTGCCAAAATACTTTTTTCATTAAACGGACCTCTACTTTTTATAGAGAAACGAGAACATACTACAGTGCACCGAAGACGTACGTGTGATGCTAGGTTATTCCAAGTACATTCAGCATTGTCCCAACACAAACTGTAAAACTCGTTGGACAGAGGATCCACTTTATTTACTTAAAATAAGTGGTTTTCACTTTTGAATTAAAGGCCGAACGCATTGTAGTCACTATAAGGACTTTTTAATGCGTAGGAAAATCCTGTTTTAAGTGTCATTAAACTAACGAAAAGTTACACAGGTCAATTTCTATTAAAAACAATCCAACAGTAAAAGTCACAGCGATGAAATATTTGCTGGAGCTTTGTGATGAAGTGTTGCAGATAGTCAGTATATGTACACGTGACAGAATGGCATTGCCCTTTAAACTCGCGAATACACGTATGATAACAGTTGTGTGCGCATCGTGAACGAAACAACATTACGTGATAAGAAAGCAAAACGATTTGGAACAGAATGGCGTTAAAAGGTGTCTAGAAAAGCTTTGTAAAAATGCTTAAATCACGAAATTAAAAACAATGCCTTCAAACAATGTTGTCTCCATGACGTGTTTAACAATTTAAATGCGCTCTGTTCCCATGTTATTCAGCCACGTACCTTCATAATTAGCGCTAGTTATTTGCACCCGCCCGCCGACAGGTACTACGCTCTAAATGATGAGCGTATACTAATAGCTAAATTAAACAACAAAGATTTATTATGATAATTAAAGTCAGCCGCGTATACAGGGAAGACGTTGTAACGTGTATGGCCGTCTTGTAAGGGAGAGCACTCATCCCGAAGAGGCGTACGTTCTTTACGGCGCTCATTTAGAACTTTGTGATTTATAGAGAGTGGCCGTGGGATTATAGTCCTCAGACACGGAGCTCGACGCATTGCCCGCAATACTGCGTACAATCACGGGAGGTACAACACCAAGGCGCCGTAACGTGA
Source organism: Sweltsa coloradensis (assembly GCA_024449915.1). NCBI lineage: Eukaryota > Metazoa > Arthropoda > Insecta > Plecoptera > Chloroperlidae > Sweltsa > Sweltsa coloradensis. The sequence continues at coordinate 737,535 of JAMZAV010000055.1, forward strand.
TACGAGAAACTTTAAGGGATGGGAGCCACTTAAAAAGATGTATGTTTGACAGTCGGGACTGAGTGACGTTTATGAAGAATAAAAATTATGTTATTAATAACTTTTCCGCTCAAAATGGGTCTGAGAATTGTGTCTGCACTCAACGACCGCTATGATCATCCCAATTAGACAAATACTACAAGCGAGCAGCTGCTCGATCTCTTGCAAGATAGTGGTTCGGTTGAAAGAGTTCACGTGCCGACAATCACATTCCAGACTTTTAGTAAGTATTCGCAAATATGCGCACATTCCATACGGATTACGTATGTTTCAAAATTCTCGGTAGTAAAAATAATAAAAAAATTGATGCTATTGACAAGTTAATGTAAAAAAAGTTTGTATCTAGCTATAGTTCTACATAATTAATTAGACATATTAAAATGTCTTGAATACACCAGACAGATAAGAAAAAGTACTAATTATTAAGTATAGACATGATGAAAGTTAACCTATATGCATTTGTTGTTGGATGAGCGTAGCGAGCGAAGTAAAGATTCCATTTCACTACACTGGAGAAAAAAATCCGGGAAGTTTCTTTTTTTTCTGTTTCTATTTTTGTGTGTCTGTTAGCACGATTCCGGCTAAACCGATACTCTAATTGCGAAAAAATTTTATGGGGACCTTCGAAATCTCTGAACTTAGAACTGCCACGTTTTTGAGCGGAATCGAAAAATTATTTCTCGCAATTTTACGATTTTTTTCGATATTTAAAAAATTTCTTCGACTTATAACACCTACATGCTTTATCTGATTGTTATGATTTTTTCACAGAACCTTTATTTTATGAACTTATATATTCGTGTGAAATTAGAGCGTAATCGAAAAATTATTTATCGTGAAAATCGCAATTTTACGCATTTTTCGTATTTAAACAATTACGCTCATCCAACAACGCGCCTGAAAAAGCGTTTGCGAAGCTTCCTAGTATACGTTATTTTGTTTTATATTACATTCCAAATCTGTGAATAATTGGAAATAATTATTTGTTTAAATCTGTATTTAGAAAACAAAACAAATAAGTTAGTTGTTACACGTTTAGAATCGATGTTATTATATTTTCCCATTTGGTGGAGGTGCCGGGTCGAAGACGTGTGTGTTTTATTTATTTGCAAGTCTTTTCAATGGTTTGAACAACAACGTGAACAGAATTGTTTGATAATACTACAGATTAAGGAAAAAAAAACTTTGGTTAAACATAGAGAAATCAATTCAGATTTAAAACAAATTAAATATTATCTCTTACAATTCTTGAAAAAACGTCTTGTGTGCGTCTGAGACCATTCATCAGGCCACCGGTTGTTTCAACGGTCATTCGAATGAAACCAAAACGTTAACGGTAACCATGATAGTGGATCTTCTAGTAAACAACGTGATACAATTTTGAAACCTGACCTGACTAATTGGAGGCACCATGTTTCATTTCACCCACCCCCTCATCTAGAATCTCATTCCCCATAATCTCCTACTCAATGTAGCAGGGTGAAGAGGTTGCGATGGTAACGTGGACATAAAACAAAACAAACAAACAAACACGGCACTCAGTTCCCCGAAAGTTCCGCATTACAACCCTTCTCCTATTTGATGACGCCCACTCAAGTGTTCAGCAATGTGGCCGGTGAACCTCCTGCGGTAATAACAAAACGAGTATGGAGAGTGATTACTGACCCCAATTTAGCCCTCGCTTGCACTCGGATCAACAAGCGTGTACGCGGGAGCGCTATTCCCCACTAATCATCCTCTTTGTATGCACAGCCAAGGGCCACGGGATGCGTCTATGTCACCCCGGCCCGACCGAGTATTATCCAAGCGCTCGCCGACGACGCGAGACGGGTAACTTGTTGGTAACTAATGGCGGAACTAAGTCGGGGAATCAATATGTAGGAGCTTTAGGATATTGAGAATAAATGAACGCGAGTCGAAAGGGATGCCTTCAACACGTGGCTGTCTAACGTAATAAATGGCATTCGAATATTTCCTGTGCGTTTTGAACTGAAATCACCTCGTATGTCGGCGATAATGCTTCAAGCCCTCCCCTCGGCGATAATGCTGAATGACTGTCATATTTTGTTCTCTTTGTCTCTCACTGTCCGTCGATTGACTGAACGACTTTCCTGTCGTTGACATTAAAAATATTTTAAAAATTATACCTAATTGTCGGCTAAAGAAATGTAGGGAAGGTAAATATCAATAAATAATAAAAATTTCATAAAATGACATCAAAGTGGGATTGGACGTTTGGCAACCTGCAGTCGTGAAGCATGAGATATGCATAGAACGTAATAGGGAATATTCCACTTCCGCCAAATACTGTACGAATAGATTTTTTAGAAGAAGTATTTCGTCCCGATTACAAATATGTACTTTGTTTTTCCGTGAAATAATAATCCAGTGATTTATAGCCGTTTTAAAAGCAGCAGTTTTTTAAAGCGGCAAAAACGACTGTGACGTCAGAACTGTGTTGATCCAACGCCGTCTGGATAAACATACATCCAGACCAAAGATGTTGGAATAGTATTACAGTAGGATCGAGATATACATCAAGACGGCGGTGTTTTAAACAAAGCAGCGCCTAGCGTAGCCTACAATAATGTAAACAGATGGCGGACATTTTACATTTAACGCCTAGCCGGAAAACGAGAAAAGTTGACATTGCAATCAAAAAAACAAAACTGAAACAGTCCTAGGTCTAGGCCTAGACGTAGAAAATTATTTATAATACAACAGTCTAGGCCAATCGTTCCTGTAGGATATAGGCATTGCCGCATTGGTATGTGAATACTAAAATTACTCACTTGACAAGCCCTAGGCTTAACTTGCCAACCCTAGGCCTGCACGTTCATGTTCTGACACACATCCCGCACAAAAACCTTACTTTGATGACTAATTAAAGCCTATTGTAGATAAAGAATACCATGATAGTCCTAGGCTATGCAAAAATTCAAGACAAAATGCTCGTTATTCTTTATCTCAATGATCTCGCGAAATCTCCTGTCACATACGAAAAAAGAAAAACAAAAGACGGTGAAAATGTACATCCCTGTGGAGTTGTTTGTGTTTGTGTATGTAAATATGTGCAAAACATACGTACATTTAGTTTCCAATTGGCCTTGACTCAACACAGTTATGACGTAGTACCGTCCAAAGATGGCGCACGCTCGTTTTTGGCGCGCAAACTGGGGGTCAGATTTACTTATTGTTTAAATTACACAAAAAACATTTTTTTTAAATAAAAAAAAGTGCAGTTACTATTAAGACATGAATAAGAATTAAAATAAAATATAAAATATCAAGTGGAATATTCCCTATTGTTAATCACGAAAAACGGAATGAATGTCGTTATATGCTTATAAAATCACACTTCCAGTAGGCCTTGTTGTTGTGGATATTATACAATGCTGAAGTAGCTTTTAGAACTATTAGGAGCTTTTGGAATCCAAAACATAAAAATCTATACTTTTAGATGAGTATCTATATCATTGTTGCGAAAAGTACAAACGAGTAAGCCTCCGTATCTCATAATTTCATTTAATATAGCCTCGTCAAATTTTATACTTTTACAACCAATGATTCCAGAAAAACGATATTCGCGTTAAAACCACAAGTGCGTCTTTTTCACGACTCTGCTAAAAATGAAAGTGAATTATAGAGACAATAAAACATAGGAATTTTCAAAACACATGCGTTATATGACCGCAGGCGTCGATTAGAGTTGCAGAATTAGAACGTCATATTTGTCTTATGCACAAAGCGGCCAATCTGTGAGTTTAACAAGCCTCCCTAGCTATTTTCAATTCAATATCTATTATATTTCCATATTAATATGTTAATTTATTCAATTAATTTTATTAACTTCATTAATATGCAACATATCAAATGTATCTACATCTATATAGTATCAGTCAACAATCAATTATCAAAGCCAATCCTCATTTTTGTGAAATTAACTCTGTAATTATGATAAAACTGATTAATTGATAATTAACCTAATTAAGCCATTTCCGGCTCGAATTTCACATTTTAAAGTAGGCAAATGTATGAACACTGTATATTAAAGATGATTACAGCTTATTTGGAGCGTTTTCATCCAGTAATAGTTGAGAAATTTGAGTTTTAAGACTAAGTCTTCACCTATCTGTTTGCACGCAAGCAGAATAGCATTGATATTATTTCCGCCTCAGTAAGTCGTTACTCAGACAGTAGACGCCAGGGTATACGTGACTTTTTGCGTTTCCAACACGCAAAAAGAGGGGTAGAATCTTCTCGAAGGAGGATATAGTGTGTACGACTTGAGGTCCAGTTTAGCGAAGGTGATAGGCCAAGGGGGTAGTGAGCGGTGAGGGGGATGCAAGATCTAAGGTGAAGGATCTCTACCATCGTCGTAGGAGAGGGAAGCTCGGCACGTGACAGGTAGTCCTAATAAAAGTCGTGAATGTAGGGGAAACCGGACAGTTCAAGTGAAGGAGGATAGCTGGATTGTCGTCCAGGTCATGGTGCGCGTCTAAGTTTTTGTTTTGGCTCCCTAGCCTCGAGGGGGAGTGAAATGTGTTGATTTATACAATAATCAAATCGGTTATGAAAGTGATTGTAGAGTCTGTGTGAGGTTAAATTTTCAACATTTAAAGTGTCATTTGAATATTTTAATGATTCAGTTCTACGAGTGGTTCTTCTGCGCATATTTGCATATTTAATTGATTCAGTTCTACGAGTGTTTCTTTTGCGCATTTTGATTTCGAACTGTTTCGTGACTAGCAAATGTCACATGTGCCTATCTACATATTCCATTCATTTAACATTATCGGATTTTGGACTAATTATTGAATTCCTGGAACTATATTGCGAACAATAAACTTTCAGTAGATGCTTGGGTTATAAATGGAAGGTTCTCGTGGTGAAGATTCTCAATAGTGGTGTAGTGAGTGGCTGTTTCTGCGCAGCTAGTGTTCCCCTACGATCAGCTGAGATAGGCGACCAACCTAGGATATTTGGATTACATCGCACCATGCACAAATCAACCGGATAAATGATGAGTACACAATAATTATACTTTAATTAAAATCAATTAAAACTCAGATTTCTTATCAAATTCCAATCATTTTTTAATTTTTAATCAAAAATATATATTAAAATTTTGGGGGTATCAGATGTTACATAGGCAGGGGGAATAGCCCATTGGGAAGTAGATCATTATATCAGAACGGATCCATAGGTAGGCAGGTTGATGTATTAATTGTCTGTATTGTTTTATCTCAATATAACTTAAATCTTGGATGGAAATTCATTCACAAATCTTATAATTTAGTAGTTTTTGATCCATTTTGAAATCCTTTGTTTACTTTAAGTTTGTTTTTTCAGGTGCTAAAATTTGTTTTACAAGATTAATTAATTAATTATAATTATAATTAATTAATTAATATAATTATTTTTTTTTAATTGAAGAATATTTTGTGTTCTTCCGCATTTTGAGCTAGTAATTTTATTTTGTTTTGTTAAGTTACCACTTCCGGGCAAAGAAACACTTGTTTCTGGGTGGTTACCTGACAATTTGGCGAGCCCAACGTGTGGCATGTAATTAACATCGACCGGGATAATTAATAAAATAATTAATTTTCTTTAATTAACCTTAATTAAAAAAAAAAAAATTTGGATAAAAATGGATCTATCTGTGGTAGTGAGCATGTTTAAACAGTTAATAGAAAAAGTGGATGAACAAAGGCAGGAAAATAGGGAGAATGCGGACAAATTGTTACAGGAAATAAGGGGGTTAAGGCTAACCATAAAAGAATGCAACGAGGAAATCAAAGTAGAAAGTAAACAGGTGATGGATGATTTGGTAGGAGGAGCTAATGAGGAAATGGCTAATGATGAAATCATTAATGAATTTCATGATAAGGATGAGGATCATGGTTTGAAAATTGTAGAGATGGAAATTGATAAAGTGGATAAAATTGAGAGTTTGAGTGATAAGAGTGGTGATAGTGAAGAAGGTAATGAGAATGAATTGACTAATGAGGCGTTAATAAAAGTGAAAAACAATAGGCCTAAGTTGTTTGGTATCGGCAGGACAAAGGAAAGCCTTTGGATTAATTGGAATGATGTTGATAGGGGCGTATTGAAAGAAAAAAGGGTAATGGATTTAAAATGGTAATGATGGAGATGGAGAAAGAGAGAGGGAGAAGAGACATGGAGTTGATGAAAATTGAGACTTGGATGATAGATTTATCTGAAGAGAGTTACAGAATAGTGGGGGGTAAACGGCGAAGGGAAAGCCCTGAGAAAGGAATAATGGCCAAGTTCAAAACTAGGCATCTCGGACAAGAACAGGTGACGGCTTGGCGCCGGATGAAAATGTCATTGACCGGACGTCTAGATCGCGTCAAAGTAAAGATGAAGGCATTGGAAATAGTGGGGGGTACTAAGATAAAAGAGCTAGTATCTAAGAAAGCTAAAATGAAAATGGTAGAATGATGACAGATCAATGAATGTAAAATGATTTGAAGGTGGGCTAATTTGTAAATTTTTTGTAATTGTTATTTGTATTTTGATTGATAGGCAGTGTAACAAGATTAATTAGACTAGGGCAGATATCAAATGTGTTTGTTAATAAGTTCATAGGAATTTGGCGGGGCATTGTTTGGAAATTATGTCAGCATTTAAATTAGAATAAGATATTCAGCATTACCGAATTAGAGGGACATAGCTAGTGAGTATGAAAAGTGATTTGATGAGATACTGATTGACTATGTTGATCAGATAAATGATGAACTATTGTATTGAGATGATAAGAGGAATTGCGTCGAAATGATAAAGGCTTCGCCGATAAACGAATTGATATGAATTGCGTCGTTTGAGATATGAAGTTGAGTTGATTTATGTTGATTATTGTGATACTCACTGAATTAATTAAATGTTGTCTTTCTTAAGTAGGTAGCGTTTAGATTATTTTAATGAGGGTGTTGTGGGTTTTCAATTCACTGTTCCAATTGCTAGAATGCATTTAACAGGGTGTTTGGAGATCTGTTGTAGGCTAAGGTTAATGTTTAAAAACACGTCGAGATGTTATCAAAATACAATAATATTTTTTTTATAAAAAGTAATTGTTAAAATAATTAATTGGTTAATTGATTTCTAGATAATGAACAGTATACAGTTGTATCTTTGGTAGGAGCCCACTTTTCAAACATTTTATTGTAGTTGTGAGAAGATATTTTGTGTAGTGGAAGTTGGTTTCGCGAAATATAAAATAACCAAGCATTGTGTTGATTCTTGTATCGCGAGATGAATAGCTATCCTTTGAGAGGCACGGAAAGCAGCAAAAGAGAGGGGGGTAGTTTCAGAATTGAAAGGGTATGGTGCGCATGCGTGAAATAAACGCAGACTAGCGAGGTCGTCTGACTTCGACATAAAAAGTGGTTTGTTGACAAAGAACAGCTGTGCCGAAAATCGATACTCTCAAGGTATAGGTTATTCCAGGAAGCTAGCTCTACTTCTACCAACCAGGAAGTAAAGTCAGTTTCAAAATGAATACACCAACCAACTTTACACAATTTATAATTTTCAATTTATGACAATCATTGTTTAGTGATGAATAATTTCCATTTTAATTTTAATTTTAATTTTAATTGTTATATTTCTTTTCTTTGAATTACATTGTGGATGTACTGCAAATGGGAATAGTTGTGTAGGCAGGCGAGATGTAATTCAACTAGGTGGAGGATTTTTCGTTGTAAAATGATATAATAATGATATAGAAATAGCATTAAGTGATAAAGAATTTCCATTTGGGTAATTATATTTTTTTGTCATCATTAGTATGAATTAATTAAATAGATTCCAATTTAATTGATTCATACTGGGGGTAATTGTGAGTTTAACAAGCCTCCCTAGCTATTTTCAATTCAATATCTATTATATTTCCATATTAATATGCTAATTATTCAATTAATTTTATTAACTTCATTAATATGCAACATATCAAATGTATCTACATCTATATAGTATCAGTCAACAATCAATTATCAAAGCCAATCTCATTTTTGTAAATTAACTCTGTAATTATGATAAAACTGATTAATTGATAATTAACCTAATTAAGCCATTTCCGGCTCGAATTTCACATTTTTAAAGTAGGCAAATGTATGAACACTGTATATTAAAGATGATTACAGCTTATTTGGAGCGTTTTTCATCCAGTAATAGTTGAGAAATTTGAGTTTTAAGACTAAGTCTTCACCTATCTGTTTGCACGCAAGCAGAATAGCATTGATATTATTTCCGCCTCAGTAAGTCGTTACTCAGACAGTAGACGCCAGGGTATACGTGACTTTTTGCGTTTCCAACACGCAAAAAGAGGGGTAGAATCTTCTCGAAGGAGGATATAGTGTGTACGACTTGAGGTCCAGTTTAGCGAAGGTGATAGGCCAAGGGGGTAGTGAGCGGTGAGGGGGATGCAAGATCTAAGGTGAAGGATCTCTACCATCGTCGTAGGAGAGGGAAGCTGGGCACGTGACAGGTAGTCCTAATAAAAGTTGTGTATGTAGGGGAAACCAGTCAGAGTAGCAGAGTAGCAGTCTAAGAGGTCGGGCGTAGGTGTGGTGTGTAGCCGGCGATAGCCGAGGAGGCTATTAATTAGTTCAAGTGAAGGAGGATAGCTGGATTGTCGTCCAGGTCATGGTGCGCGTCTAAGTTCTTGTTTTGGCTCCCTAGCCTCGAGGGGGAGTGAAATGTGTTGATTTATACAATAATCAAATCGGTTATGAAAGTGATTGTAGAGTCTGTGTGAGGTTAAATTTTCAACATTTAAAGTGTCATTTGAATATTTTAATTGATTCCGTTCTACGAGTGGTTCTTCTGCGCATATTTGCATATTTAATTGATTCAGTTCTACGAGTGTTTCTTTTGCGCATATTTTGATTTCGAACTGTTTTGTGACTAGCAATATGTCACTTGCGCATATATTTGCATAATTTAATTGATTCAGTTCTACGAGTGGTTCTTCTGCGCATATTTGGATTTCGAACTGTTTCGTGACTAGCAAATGTCACATGTGCCTATCTACATATTCCATTCATTTAACATTATCGGATTTTGGACTAATTATTGAATTCCTGGAACTATATTGCGAACAATAAACTTTCAGTAGATGCTTGGGTTATAAATGGAAGGTTCTCGTGGTGAAGATTCTCAATAGTGGTGTAGTGAGTGGCTGTTTCTGCGCAGCTAGTGTTCCCCTACGATCAGCTGAGATAGGCGGCCAACCCAGGAATTTTGGATTACATCGCACCATGCACAAATCAACCGGATAAATGATGAGTACACAATAATTATACTTTAATTAAAATCAATTAAAAACTCAGATTTCTTATCAAATTCCAATCATTTTTAATTTTTAATCAAAAATATATATTAAAATTTTGGGGGTATCAGATGTTACATAGGCAGGGGGAATAGCCCATTGGGAAGTAGATCATTATATCAGAACGGATCCATAGGTAGGCAGGTTGATGTATTAATTGTCTGTATTGTTTTATCTCAATATAACTTAAATCTTGGATGGAAATTCATTCACAAATCTTATAATTTAGTAGTTTTTGATCCATTTTGAAATCCTTTGTTTACTTTAAGTTTGTTTTTCAGGTGCTAAAATTTGTTTTACAAAATTAATTAATTAATTATAATTATAATTAATTAATTAATATAATTATTTTTTTTTAATTGAAGAATATTTTGTGTTCTTCCGCATTTTGAGCTAGTAATTTTATTTTGTTTTGTTAAGTTACCACTTCCGGGCAAAGAAACACTTGTTTCTGGGTGGTTACCTGACAAATCAATCTCAAAACATTGATTGTATGGTGTCAAAAACTAAACCACGTTACTATAAAACCTCATTCCACTGGGTGTTTTTCTTTCGAAATTCGACGAAGATGTACAATAATTAGAGATACGTGATGTAAAGTATTTTTAAGTGTCATTTTATATAGCGTTTTGTAGCATCTATTTTTGGCCACTTTCATGAAGTTTTTACATATTTTTATTTTAAAATAATGTCACCAATGTTAAATTAATATCATCTGAATAAAAATGTGTAAAACAAATATTAGGTGATATGTATAATAAAATAAAATAGGACTGGAAAACCATAGTTTTAATTGAAAATATAGCGCTTTGTAGCATCTATTCACAAAACGCTCATTTTCACGTATCTCTAACAATAATGTATACGTCAGGTAAGGATACGAATTATCAGGTGTATATACGTAGAAGTGTCCGTATTAGAACCAACAAAAAATGTGTGGCTTTCCAACATTCGCTTTACTCGTGACCTCCGCAGCAGTCCTACGTTCAAACACTTGGGTCACAGTTAAAACCGCCGCATGCGAGCGAATCTGCGGGTCGAGTGCATCAATGGTGCATGCAGACTAATTACGCCAACGTACGCCCCATTCAGTCGCTGTTTTGTTCGCTTTATATTAAAGTTTCAACTACGACTAGTAAAGTGGTTTAAAATAACGAGGTAGGATATGTATCGCTAGTGCGCTTAAACTGAAATGTGGTACGATGAATGCAGTAATGCAACTTCCGTGTCATTTAAAATTTTAAGAAAAAATAAGCATTTGACGAATAAATGTATAATTAAGTTTTATCTCACTGTAGTTTTACGAAATCAAACATATATTCAAATTTTGAATACACGTATCTCTTTTAGGTTAACAATAAATGAGTAGAATTGACAAAAGTTAAACTTATTTTTTGTATATGTCGTAAGATTTAAAAAAAAAAAAAACATTGTTTTGTTTATTTCACATAATTTAATATCTGTGAATAAAAAATGAAAAACTTTTATTTAATTGAATATGTTCACAGAAAACAAAATAAAATACGTAGTCCGGAGTTCACGTTTAAAATAGATAACTATTTTCAAATTTGGTGGAGGTGCCGGGTCAAAGACGAGAATCTTATATATTGGCCAGGCAAGACTTATTGTTGGTATAAACTACGACGTGAGCGAAATTATTTAAGAACGCTACAGATAAAGTTACGATTAATTTTTGTTTTGATAACTTATGTCAAACAATATAATACAATAAAAATAATACGTTTTGTAGGTGAATGAGGTGTTCATTCATTACGCCACTACTTCTTTGAACGAAATAAGAAAATAATATTAAAAATTTGTTGAACAAATACTTCATCTTAAAAATGTGATTTTATATGATTGTTTATTTTTGTTTTTTGACTCAAAATTTATGATAATTAGTGTTTTCACGATGTTTGGTTTTACATTCACTATATTCGATCATAAAACCAATTTATAATAATAGCCAATGTTTTGTTTTTCTGACACGGATTCTTCAAGGTCACGGGGTATAAACCACTGCACGTGCAAGTCTCACACAATCAAAAAACTAAAGTCAACAATTTCCCCATAGCGAATATAGCGATCTTCTTAACAAAACTCGTTCTTGGTAAACTAGTCACATATTTTAGTATTTTAGCTTTGCACTTACATGGATTGGTGAACAAAGAGATATATTTAAAACTATGTGTGAACTGACCCAACTAACTTTTAATTGATACAAGAAGAACACAACAACTCCCATCTACTCTTTCGTTTAATTTTACTTTTTAACTCGTACCTAGACGCGAGACGGTCTAACAATTTAATAACAGTACGCAGATAATTAAGCTACGTTTCCAAATTAACCTGGAGTTCATTTGCGTAATTAGCATGCAATGCTGTGTGCCAAGTGTACATAACAGTTAAATTATGAAACGCATTTCCGTCCAACTGTCTGTAAAAATGTACTAACTAGATGTAAAACTGGAGGCGCCGAGACGTGCGAATATCCTTTACCTCTCTACTCAATTCCAGGCCACAGCCAGGCTGAGAGGAGCCTTCTTCATTTCAATGATTAACTGTTTACTTAATTTGAGAAAACAAGAGTGTTTTGCAGCTGTGTAGCCATGGCAACAGACACCAGAGTGTGAATTGATCCAAAGAAAGAGACTGGGATGTTTACAGACATTTTACTATTGCTTACTTTTTTGTGAGAGATGTTGAGTGAATTGGATAAAGTATGCTGGAGAAAAAACACTTTATAATCTTCACTTTCTTCAGTTCCATCTATCTCAGAAGTGGAACAAGAAGTGGAATAAAAATATTTATGTAACATTATGGTGTAATATCATTGTTTCAAAGTGTAGATATTCCGGATATAAGTTCAGTGAACACATACGTCGACAATATGTCCTTCGCTCGTGCGAGGTGTAGGCTTGTTGATAGTTGCGAACAGATGTTCCTGAGCGTTTTTTAGCGTTTACCTTATGACGGTGGGTGGGGAGGGGGGTAATCTTCTCAAGCAGTTGCGAGTGCTGCTGAAAAGCCATGCACGTACACCGGTGGACAAAAATTAATTTTACCACATAAATAGTTTGCATTGTCAATAAGTATCAGTATTAAAAAAGCGAAATAAAGTTTATTGCAGTCCTAATATAAATTCTCGTGTATGATCATATTACTCGTCGTGATGATTTTCGTGGTGACAGTGAGTACTGCCTATATGGTACGGAATGTCTTATCTTCGTTGATAAATGTAGTTTGCAAATTACAAACACCAATTCCTTCTGCCGCCTATATGATCGATATAAAACTTTAGACCAAGTTGCCAGTGAGTATACACACTTAACGTAATAAGTTACCAAAATATGCGGGTTTGATTTCTTGCCCACATCAGAGTTATTGGATGAGCGAAGCGAAGACTTCAATTTCACTGACCCCTCAAAAAATTTAGCTCCAATGTTATTTTGTTTGTTTTTCTGTCTGTTTGTTCGCACTCTGAACCGGGCAAACGGCATATTATGCGATCTTGATGAAAATTGGAAGGGACCTTCGAAATCTCTAAACTTAGACCTGCCTCATTTTGTGTGCCCCCAATATAATCGAAGAAATATTTCTCATAAATATCGTTCTTTTACTATTTTTTTTAGAATTTTAGTGCGATATTTTCGTGACATTTGGGAAGATTCTGACCAAACAAGTGAGGCTCCGGCTACAACGTTTATATTTTACATGTACTTTAAGGTAATGGTTATGTTTTGTTTTATGAAAGAAAAAGTTGAAAAAATAGCCAGAATCCATAGAATAAAGGTTTTAATAATAAGTTTTTTTTAGGTACATAATAACAATTAACAAGTAACAATAGAAACTTGACAACAATCACCTACAATGCGTTCAAAAAGCTCTTGCTCTTGCAAAAAATGTAAAGAGATCCCACGCAAACTAAAAACTTACAAAAAAGCTCATCCATCAACGCGACTAAAAAAGCGTTTGCGAAGCTTCCTAGTCATAAACATTCGTTGTACACTTTCCATCTTAAATCATGATGCGACCTTTATCACTACAAAAGCCTTGAACGAGGTGCGTTTAGGCTGATCGTTCAGCTGACTGACACCACAGATGTTTGAAACGTCGCACAGTTGTCACCAAAGTGGAAACTAAGAGCTGAACATACAAACTAGGACGGGTACATTAGAGTAATGCAATGGTGCTTCCCTGGACCATATCATACGCATAAAGTTTCAAAGTACAAAAATTAAATTTTACAAATGTTTATAAGCGTATTGTTTTTGAAGAGTAATCAGTTATTATGCTTTCCAGACACACAAGCCACATTTTTACAAACTTTGTGAAAATTTTAAATTGGTTGGATGTGGTTATAGTGACGTTTTAACGTAGGAATTGTCTAATGATGCTCTTTGACGTAAAAAAATGTTGTCTTGTTCAGTTTTCTACGAATAAAAAAATGAACGCACAAAATTAAAGCGAAAGCTTCAAAGCGTTCCCACTTTAATGCTCGAATACAAGATAAATAAAATCAAGTTCTTTGACATTTTACGTCGTCTAAAATTGAAGAAAATCTGTTTACGTCAAAGCGCTTTGCGATCAAAATACCGGTTCGCCGTAGAGAAAATCGGGCGTTTGAATTCAGTTGATTTCTCCACTCAAGTGTTCTCGTAGTGCAGGGGTCGGTGAGAGGGGATAAAGGAGCGGTGGAGTGAGAGGGGGGCTACTTTGCAGACTTCCCACCGAGAGTTACATTATGAGAGGTTATCACTTTTGCAACAAAGATTTTCCTTGTGGAATAATATAAGGTAAGCCTCACTCAATTCTCAACGCACCCACACCTCACCCCGTCGTTTGGTAAGGAGGATTAGAGTCGACAGGACTTACGTAGGAATCACCATCAGAGGAATGGAAACCTGTCGGCGTTTGTCTGGAGGGGGGCATTGTTGGAAACTAGCAGGTTACAATCGCGGTAATTGGCCGCGATCCGGCGAGGGCAACCCGATACGAATATTCATAATTGTGACGACCGTGTAGAATAACTGAATTAAAGTTGATTTTGAGTATTTAATTCAAATTGATAAATAATCAGATTTGTGTAGAAATAATTTGAATGTGACATCATAATACTGTAAATTTGTAACATCGTAAACAAATAGTGGGAAACTAAAATCATTTGGACACATACGATGACTACATAAATTAACAAACAAAATGTGAAAATATATAAATGACAAGTCTATACATGGAGAAATGTATAAATCTAACTAAATTAAAGCATGTGTGAAAAGGTGAAAGAACGTTCGGAAGTGAACTTGTAGGTGAGAATAGAAATGTCTGGAAGAAAGTAAATCAATGCAAGTTGTAAGTAAGTCATGTGTAGTGACGCAAATTTTCCATTTTATTTTTTGCCAGGAAAAAAACTTAATTTTTCCTGTTGATTTTTTTTTCAAAAAACAAACGGAAACTTTGGGGAAATTTGATTATTTTGCATAAAATATTACACAACATGTCTGAAACCATTTTCTTTATACGTTAACGTTGTACTTACTAGTAGAGTTACTGGTCTACATTATTTTATTATTTGTGGGTATGTAAACAGTTGAATAACTGACAATAAGACTCAAGAATTAAGTCTGAAACAGTTATCTTTTTTATAATTACGTTCAAGTTTGTCGTTCCTACATTACTAGCGGAGTCCGAAAAAAAACGGAAAAAACAACGGCTTTTTTTAAATTTCCTGTTATTTCCAACCATTTGTATCACTAGTCATGTGACAGCTCCCAATTGAATCAAGTCACGAAGGTGTTACGATGGTTATAACTCCCTGTAGACATTAGACAAACTTCCTCCAACTTTTAAGTTATCAAATCTAAGCTTAAACTACTGCTATAATGTGTTATTAGACGCTTTTATCATAATGCTTCAAGTTGCGAGCCCATTTACCACTCTCAAGAATCATGTACCTGCAATCTTTACGTGGGTTGTCCATCACGGGATGAAACTCACATTTATGACACGGAACTTGCTGATCACGATAAGTTCATAAATACGGGAGTAGGCCTACTTAAAAGTGGGAGCGAAGCTACTTAACCAACAGATCTAAGAAGAAAAAATAAAAAAATAAATCAACGTGGATTGATTGATCATTTTGGTGGTGGGTTCAGGTAAGTTTTTAATAAAAAATATTCGTTGGTTGTTCGCGCCATTAAAAAATGGCCGAAAATGGTGGAGGTGCCGGGTCATGAATTTTCAAACATTCTGGGGAGCTAGCCACTCTCCATAACTACTAGGGTCACAACAAACATTCTACATCATCCTAGTTGAAGGGCAATGCCCCCCAAAAAAACATGCCAATCGGACACAGGAGAACGGACGGACGGAAAGACAGACAGAACAGTGTTGCTTATATGTTGCCAAATACAGACACATTACAATTTTCACAAGACAATGCAGTGTCTGAGACCAGCGAGACGCAAAGAGTGTAGACGAGCGTCGAGTCCCTAGAGTCGCTGACGTTGGTTGGAGTCGAGACACGAATCTGCCACTACTTTTACTAATGAAGGGATTCACAGCACTGCGAGCTCGCAACTCTTCATTAAGATAAGTTTGAACTATGCTTTACCGTTGAAATATGCATGCATAATATGAAAACTAGGTATTCATAAGTAGTGCTTTATTCTTAAGCAAGCATCTTATTAAAAATTTAAGGGATGAAATTAAACTGTCGAGAGCATCAGGATATTTGTGATGCAACTACACACATTAATTGTCGATTCTACTGCAGTTGCTTTGATGACGTCGTTTGAGAAACATCCGTTAAATCTTAAGTGTGCTGCATTATGTCGTAACATTGCAGTTGAATCTCGAATGTGCATTTTGTTGGTTGGATCCACCATGGCTAAGTTTAGTTAATGGACGAAGTTTGTATTTAGGTAGTTAACTTATCTAGCGCGGATCGCTAGCACGTACGCCAAGTTTTTACGCTTCTTGGTGCAAAGTTGGGAAAACTGATTTTCTGATTTGCTCGCCGAGGTGGAAGAATCAAGAATGTGATCGGTGTAGAATGTGATCGGTCCGAGAAGGGTCACTTTGAGGACTGACTGATCTGACGCTGACTGACTGACTGACGCTGGCAGCTGGCTGGCTGGCTGGCTGGCTGGTCTGGTGGCTGGCTGGCTGCTGTGCTGACGACTGACTGACCTACTGACTGACTGACCTACGCGATGACTGACTGACTTGACTGACTGACTGACTGACTGACTGACTGACTGACTGACTGACTGACTGACTGACTGACTGACTGACTGACTTACTTACGGACAAAATTATCTACTGACTGACTGTAACCGAATTTCAGTGTAAAAACGGAGTTAGATGAGTTTTTAATCATTTCTGAAAAACATGACGTAACAATAAAGTAACTAAGTTACTAACTAGTTCTAGTAACGTTACTAGTTCTAATCTTACTAAGTTACTAATATTAATCTTTAAAACGTTTAAGGAACGTCAACGTAGTTCATCTAAAACAATAACAAACATTGAAATGAAAAAGAAAAAGACAATACATAAAAAGATAACTATGCAGCCACGACGTGACAATTTTCACCCCAAGGGGCCAAAATCAAACATCCTCGTCGCATACACGACACCACATTCAGGAATGCCCCGGCCAAAACCAAAGAATGTTCGGAGCTTATTTTGGGGGTGCGTTCTCGCAGCTCGCTCGCAGCGGACGGGAACGGAGCGCCGGGATTGAGTTATCGAGCACTGCCGAGCAACTGAGCGAAAAGACTCGTTGATCAATCCCGCCCTCCCAGAGTCTTAATCCCCCCGAGCCGCCTCAAAGGGGAATGTTATCTTTAAGTAAATAATCTAGCACGCTCTAATTATTCACAATACGGAGACGTGACGCGATTTATTAATCAGGTCACAAAGATAGATTGTGGGATGGAATTCCTTCGTTTGTCGCCTCATTTTCCACGACAACGGTTCGCTGACAATCTTGAATACATGTCGCGTTGAAAGACACACAACAATGCAACAACGTTATGAGAGGAAATCAACACGGTGTATACGCCACAATATTATATTATGAATTCAGAACTTTACTAAATAAATTTAACATGTACGGTATTATAATGTACATGCTTAACAAACACATTCTGCGATCGTCCATGAAATATGTGTGCATATACGTTTAAATAAAGTTAGCGACATTTCGGACTCTTACGATCGTAATGTTTTTAGATACTAATTTATAAAAATCTTTTAGCGTAAAAGACATTCCACTACAGTAAAATATTTTCTGAATTCGACATTCATAAATCATAATCATTGCCCATTGCATGCGGACGGTCTCTATTTGATGGTCATATTATATTCCATTAAATATCTCGTAGTCAAGTGACTATAGATCGCAGACAAACGTGTCAAATCAATTAGACAACGTACATTTCGTAAACTATGCTTACTCCCGTATGATCAAATATGTAACGGGAAGCTATCAGCTTACAAACTCAAAGCTAACAGATCTCACATAAGTGATCCTAAACCACCTAAATAATTGATCACGTTGTCAGTATAAGCATTTTGACCGCACTGCGTCAGATTGTCGTGGTAAAATATTTAAAACAATGGCACACTAAATGATGTGATATTACTGCTGCAGCAATATGCATATTCCCCTTCGGTCATGTGATACCAATGCTTTATAAATATGTTCATTATTTTAGGTTATCACGTAACTGTGCAGCAAGATGACGATGATAACTTTCATTTTTCGCGCCTTTGTTGACTTACTAAAAGGGTGCAGAAATATAATACCTTGCAGTCCAAAATAAAGTATGAGAAGTTTATTTTGAGAATAATAAAAAGAAGACAATAACGCAAAACAAATTTAAGTCATACAATCATGTCGAACACATCATGGCCTTTACAATATATTACATTTTCTAAAATGTTTTTGTAATTTAATAAAGCGACTTGAGGTATGTCGCTAGAGACGAATTTGCTCAGGAATCAGGACAAGCTATTTGTCTACCCCTTCAGTATACGTATGCACGCTACGCCACTGGTTAAAGCCACCTCTTCCACCCCTTTTAATATACTAAGCGCTTATGAGACGTGTTTCCACTGTGCATACACAAAGTAAGACATTATCTCGCCGGTACCCGGGCGATTTCCTTTCGTGTCCGCATTAAATCAAGAAAAATATACTCAACCCTGGAAGCATTAAGAGCCTGGCTTCCTCGATACCCTAGCACGGCCCCATGACAAAGATAGTCCTCGTTGAAAAGATATGCGACTCTCGCTACTGCTGCTAGCGACACCGGCGAATTCAAGCCCTGATTACGAATTGAAAGGGAAATCGAGTTTGTATTGCATTTTATAGCTTGCTGCTCGAATTGAAATAGCTACAGAGAAAGATATGAAACAATCAAAACAATACAGTGTTCGGTATTAAGTGTACCTAACCATTTTCCTCGCACAAAATTATACAATGACGTTCAGAGCAAACATAGCAAAATAAAAATAACAAATCAAAAACCAAATTAACATTGACATACACACATAATATTATCGATTATACACTAATTACAATTTTACGCATGATCAGCCAGATCACAACCAAACAAACTCGACCAACAAAAAGTTGAAACTAATTCATCAACGTTTTTACGGTGAGCACGTGTACTCTGTGATGCAGAAAACGTTGAAAATACAATGACTAATGATGCAAACATAATATGAAGTATGAACGATGTAAAATATTTCATAAACAATTCAATTAATAATATAGTACCAGGTCGTAAACATGGTACGTGGGGTAATAAACCCAAGACAAATCACTCTTTACATTACGATAAACAAGACATTTGCTGAGCACGTTTGCCTTGTTATTTGCGTAGTTAATCATTCGTAGCGCAATGTAACCGATGTTGGTCGTTAAGACATTATTTAAAGATATTGTTATTGC
Source organism: Sweltsa coloradensis (assembly GCA_024449915.1). Taxonomy (NCBI): domain Eukaryota; kingdom Metazoa; phylum Arthropoda; class Insecta; order Plecoptera; family Chloroperlidae; genus Sweltsa; species Sweltsa coloradensis. The sequence goes on from JAMZAV010000055.1 coordinate 756,893, forward strand.
CGTAAAACATCTTTCCACATTCGAAACAGCCAAAACGTGGACTTTCCTGAATAAATATACATTCGGAGCACAATACAATTCGACATTCGTGTAAATAGTTTATATAATTAATAACTCGCGATCTACAGGCTTGAACGACGTCTTCGCGTCCGATACACTCGAGAACGGCGGGTGATTGGTTCACTGCCTCCTAGATGCTACTTGTAGCTCCTCGAGCAACATCTAGGAGGCAGTGGATTGGTTAATACGGGGGGATTCACGGCCACCACGATCAACTTCCAACAAGTTTCTCAGACGGGCCGTGGTGTAGATTAGGTAACGACGCCTGCTGTCTCTGACAACCTGTCCGCAGAGAGTGAGTATACGTGTAAACCCATTGTGCGTAGCAATACCACGTTGCAGATAATATAGTAAGAGTTTACATTAAACTAGGCCGCTTCGCTAACGCTTCTTTCAGTCGCGTTGACGGATGAGCTTTTATAATTTATTATTGTTTCCCTAAAAGTACGATTTCTTTAAAACATATTTCTTCGATTGTCCCTAAAATCACAACATATCTTAGTTCACTGATCTGATTTCAAACGTTCCCATAGAGTTTCATCAAGAGCAGCAATACCACGTTGAAAATATAGGAGGAGTTTACATTAAACTAGGCCGCTTCGCTAACGCTTCTTCCAGTAGCGTTGACGGATGAGCTTTTATGATTGATTATCGTTTCCCTAAAAGTACGATTTCTTTAAAAAATATTTCTTCGATTGTCCCTAAAATCATAACATATCTAAGTTCACTGATCTGATTTCAAACGTTCCCATAGAGTTTCATCAAGATCGGAGTAGCCGTTTGCCCGGTCGCGGGCCAAATATTACGAAAATATAGCATTAAAAATCGGGATAAATCGTAAAAGTACGATATTCATGAGAAACATTTCTTCGGTTGTACCAAAAAACTTGGCAGGTCTAAGTTCAGAGATTTCGAAGGTCCCCTCAACCCTTCAATTTTCATCAAGATCGCATATGCCGTTTGCCCGGTAGAGAGCGAACAAATAGACAAAAAGAAAGGGTAAGTGAAATTCGCTTCGCTCATCCAATAACTACGCAATAGTATTGACTTACCGAATGGTTTCTGTATGTTTTTCAAACCAAAATTGAGGCATATTTTGGGTGCCAAGTATATGTAATTGATAAGTGTGGTGGATTGAAGACAAATTTTATATTTTACACTGATAACATATCTATCACTTTTAACTTTTAGGAATGGAGGTACAAATAAATATTATATATATATATATTGTTTAAACTTGGCTTTATAGTAGGCGACTATATATATATATATATACGCATAATTAGTGCAAACCAGCGATTGAAAAAGAATGTTCTGTATGCAGGTTCTACGAATCAATTTCTCTTCCTCAAATACATCTCAAACTGCGATGCGAATGCGATGTTTTACTAAATATGTTTTATAGTTCTAGTTATTCAATAACTAGAATGTTATTCGCAAGGAAGGGCCTACTGAAAGAGGTGACACCACACTAGACATTTTGTTTGTTAGTCTCGCGCCTGATAACGTTGTGGTCGAACGCGATCAGTGCACGCTCTAGCGGTTCCTCGCGAAGACATAAATGAAGCCATAAGTCGAAACCCATCAGCCTCACGAAATCCCCTAACGAATAAACGCGTGGAAACAAAATGGAGAACACATTGTCTTCTCCTTCTGAAATCACAGTTTATTTCGGACGTGTTGCAAGAGCAGGGCGTCTTACTCGGACTAAATTCTCTACGCATCCGTGCAGTAATCATAGCCGATTTTCCTTTCACGCGAGGTCAGAAGATTTTCCACACCATTCAAGCTTCCTATGGGTAAAATTACCAGTGAGGAATTGATACGTTTAGGGGAAATTGGGCGTCGGGTTTTTATTTGTGACAATATCTTATCTAGGTTTTTGCTGATCGTTCAATCGTTCGGCAAAACATAAATCATAAACGGACCCGTCAAAAAGAGATAAATTGACTTTTCCGTTCCATAAAATATATAATTTACCTTATAAACGAAAATTCCGAACGTGGCTTCGTCAGAGTTAGTTAGGAACACTTCATAGGTTAGTGGTAAATATATTTACTACTATTCTTCAAAGGCTATACAACAATATCGGTTGGGAGTGAACGTTTTCGACAAGGGCAAGAAAACTCGTGTCTTGTCTTATCTGCTGAATAGGTAATGTTTAAAGAAATTATAGAATTTTTAGAAGGGATTCAAACCCGAATTGTGTATAAAACAAAACTATACAAAATTCTGTGAATTATTGAAATTTATTCCAACGCTTGAAACAATGTATTTTTTAAATGAAATAAACAACATACAACATACAGAACATAATTTCAGGAACAAACTCAAATTTTGAGTTTTTTTTAAATTTTGTTACCTATATTTGGAATCCAATACATCAATTTTTTTTTAATTTAATTTGACAAAGTATCGTGAGTTTGTCAAGTAAACTTTTGTTTCCCAGTTGCAAATGAAATGAAAATCAGTTTTTTAACTTAGTAACACTCAAATATACACTTTTTATTTATTACATTTAACATTGTGAAGCAGTTGCCTAGCAAAGCAACTGAAAATGCTACGATCACAAGGTTGGTAGTTGTGTTTAAGCGCTCTCAAATGTCTTGTCGTCTAGGTTTGTCCACTGTTGATTGGCTCATCGTGTTTGTTTATTAAAACAACAACGAGAAAACTTTCATTTCGTAATTGTTTCAGAAAGAACATTGGAATGATTTTTTCAGAAAGACTCAAAGAGTAACTTTTTTCATTCTTACAGTACTTTGCAATCCATCACAAAGTTAAGAGCGTTCACCACCCTTTTGTGCAATTTACTTTTGCTTCGCTGTATACATAATATGATTAAATTTTTGAACATATTCAAGAAACGTGAAATTAAGGTTTTTATGTAACACTTCTAAATTTGTTTGAAATAATTTATAAAAATAAATTGATTCACGACAATGGTGTATTTGTTTAAGCAAGTCCAATTGCTATATCGTTGCAATTTTTTCGGCTGATCAGTCAATTTTGAAATGCTATGACTATTCGGAACTCCAATGTACTTTCATTCGATTCAGTTGCAAAATGTTTGATGTTGGTGCTTTTAAGCCGAGCAAACTTCTATACTCAAAACTTGATAAAGGGTAGGAAACCCTCCCCTCGTAAGAACGTACGTCTTACGTGGACAGCGGATCCAACTGAATCGATATCTCGTTTCCGTGTTCATGCTAATAGCCACTTACAGGTCTCAGTCGGATACTGAACACTGAGTGAACAGACAAGGAGGATTTCTCACGAATAATACACTTATACCAACTTTAGGCTGCATGCTTTAAGGGTGGAAATATTTTGAACACACTCATCTTTACCAATGCTTAAAAAGTTGAAAACTACCTTACTTTTCAAGAATTTAACAGCACATAGAATTAGATGGAAGTTTCATGATAATTGTGTTTACTGCAAACGATGAGTAATAGAGATTTCAAAAGAGTTCACATGGGTAAACATCCAGATATTATATTTGTAAATAACATCGCCACACAAGAGTCTGAGGTTGAAAGAACACGGAAACTTGTGAAGAATATTCTTTTCTTCTACTGTGAAAATGTGAGGTGGAATTATTAACGGCGAACGGTGTTTACAAATGACTAAGAATTACTCGTCATAAGGTGTGTGTATTTCACGTCAACAAATTCACTGAATATTCAAAGGTTTCCATGTTGAAGACCACATTTATTTCGACTGAGAACTGACTTCGGCTCAGAACAGCGTAATTGGCAGTAATGGCACATCATAATGTGCATCTGGGGGCTTGCTTCGAGAAATCTTTTGGTTAGAGGTTCAATTTGTTGACTTTTTTTAGGTTTTACGATTTAAAGGGGAAATGGAGAACAATATAAATAATTTCCACGATTTTTCTCTGAATTTCACTAACTAACTTTTTTTTTACTTTTTCTGTTCTCCGTCTTGTACAGATTTATTATAATTCCCTCACTATTCTAATTTTACAGACTAGAAGACACCCTGACTCAATAACGAACAATACAACTTTGCTGTGTGAATATGATGTAAGGAACCCATTGGAACACATATTATGAGAGCGCTGCCAATAGCGTGTGTGGCGTATTACCCGTATTTATAACCGTCGAGCGTGAGTTCGAGTCCGGCATAATAAACGAATTTGTGTTCCTATTGTGATCGTATAACATGTCAACCATTCATGAACAGAATCATTCCATATTCCACTCGAGCGACATATTAAATGCACACAAAGAGTGCCAGCATTCATAAACGTAAAACAATTATTACCATTTATGATGTGCCAATGGAAAACGACAAAGGATCTATATTCTATAGAAAAACAATATAAATAAATAATTAAAAAGCCCTCAAATGGAAAATAATTTTAAACAATCGGGGTGTCCTGGACATCATTTCGGTTATTTGAAATAATATAATACACATTTCTCGTATAGAGACTGCAGAGACAACATAAACCCAGCCAGTCGGCTAGAATTGTCAACAAATAATATTATTTAATCGTATAATTTTAAAACGCACACTATTATACGTCTACGAAACATCAATGCAATGAAAACGCCATGGTACAAATCAAATAACAATACGTTTCCATCACTGAGGTATATTAGTAAAGCGAAGAAGACCCCGAATTCCGACAAACCTCTTGACGCATTGTTTGGCTTCGCGTCTTACGTTTCAAGGGATCATATTACGTAATAAATCAGTCTTCCCCTATTTGTTCTAATCTAATCCTTCATATGTTCCATGTAAAGCCCTGAAAATGCTAAATGCCTCTCAAGTGCCCAAGTATTTGCCTGGATGGCCAGTAGTCTCATTGCGAGGTAGACTGACCAGATAAGGCTCCGGTTCCAAATCAATAACTCGATTAGTTTCCAATGTTTTTTTTCCAATCACAATCACCTATCTAGCCGAAATGGATGCGGGAAATTTGTTGCGACGATATCGAATAAATTCTCATTATATTCATAGCTAATTCGCTTTTTTCATCAGATTCGAAAACCATCAACAATGGATTTCAAGGATTTTTTCCTATTTGGTTACATAGTGATTTAGAGCAATATTTACATACACAAATTGGGATATATTTCCATATTCCGAATAAATACTAATTGTGTATCCTTTTTGCAAGGGATATTGGGTAAAACTCTAGACTTTTCCCAAGAGAAAACAACACCGCACAATTATTATTGAGTTGCACTGGAGAGCACTCGTAACACTTTCACATCATGATCATATTATTAATATTCACCAGATATAAGTGCATGGACATACCCATCTAAGTGCACAGCACTCACACTTATTCAGAGTTCAGACCTGACACTTGACTACAGAACTAAATACCATCAGCAATGCAAACGGGAAATAAAACTGCAATCGAAGAGTAGATAACTTTTAAAATATTGCCAGCATCAGTTACATTTCCCACCGGGAAGTCCCGCCCTCCTGGGCTGAATAACCGACGTCGTATCTGTTTTTACGCCATCCCTAATATACTTGCGCGAGTATTTGCAACTAAGCTCACCCATTGGTCAACGAGATACGGCCACCAACCAACATAAAATCTCTTTATTTTAAACAGTAAAGTTAGCTCATAAACCCTCTGCCCGCTAGATTGAAACCATCTGACAGATGGATTAGTAAAACATAAATGTCGAGTGACTCGGTTGCACCAAAGCAGACGGGAGTTATATCTGATGGAGGAACGGGGTGACGGATCTTATAGCCCTACAAATAGAAATCTCGACGTTGAAGGCCCCTGGAGTATAGACGCACAGTCGGCATCTCTAGAGCTGACAAGACGTTGTATAAACGAAACAAATTTAAATTGGGCTGCTTTGCTTTGAATGAAGGTTTTGATATCGATAAGGTAAAGGAAACTGATTTCAGTGGCGTGCTGTCACGTTGAATCCTATGACTATGACGATTACAAGGGTGACTAGGAACTTATTGTTATTATTGGAGGACATACCTCAATTTCATGAGAAATAGTTTAGTACTTGACTTTGTGTGTGAACGCATTTAGAACACCTTGGAACCAACTTACTACAAGATAAAAGCAACCTTCCCACTACACAGTAGAAAACACGCCATAGTTGCCAATAAGAGAGAATCAAATAAAAGTTACATAACACTGTCTACCTAGAACGTTCAGTAACTTTCTAGTCTGAGTTATTTATTAAATTAAGTAAAAGGCAATGTTTATCGCTTTTTTTATTTGTGTAGTGTCATTTGATAAATTAATTAATTTCTCTACTCGCCGTGAATTCTTTCCGGGTTTTTTTTATGTGTGCTTATGACAGAGACGTCATATTATCATTATGAACTCGAAAAAATAGTATTTGTACCGTTAACAAAAAAAAATCGTGCACCAACTGTTATTATAGAAATCCATTTTTCCTTATAGCTAAAGCTGAAGCTAAAGGTGTTTAAAAACTATTTTTAGAAAACCGATTCTCAAAATTTAGTTTTGCACTAGATGTGCAGGCTACACTTTTGTCAAAAAACGACATAATGGCCGATAGCGAGGCTATGTCCCGCACCAAAAAACTTTTTTGAGTGTTGTGTGTGTTTTGTTTGTTGTTTCAAAGGTAGGGGCCTACTCTTTCATTCAGCCACCTTTCATGTACTTTTAAGGTTTTTACCCTAGGGTGATTAAAATAGCCTTAAGTACTCATAAAGGGTTAAGTTAATGTAGAAAGAAGAACAAGTCGCAAGAGCTCCCTATTCACATGAACGAGGACGCGAGTGATACTACGTCGGTTTACAGAACACCCTACTTGCTTTGGGACGCCGCCAACTAGAATACCGTGTTCGCGCCATACAGCCCACTATAGGGACTCCAGCCCCCAAGGACCCCTAATCCGCTCATCATCGAGATTAGCCTCGTTACGTAATTGACACGTTCCATAAGCCCTATTAAACAGCGCCAACGTGTCTTGTCTCTCCTAGTCTGGGGGCTATGGTTTACGAGATTAATATAAATTCCTAAGTTTGCTAGTGCAGCAGACCCGTGCATCCCATGTTGTGTCTAGTGTACCCATCCCAGTCAGCAAGTTAGGGGCGTAACAAAAAACAACGCTGATGGTGTATCGAAGCAGGCTGGCTGCACGTCACGCTGGTTCCCAGTAAGTGAACCGAGCAAATACTAAAATAACAATGGCGTAAGAAACTAGTTACACAAAGTTCAATTCTCTAAACACAGTTTTATGTTGTTTGTACAAATTACTTGTAGGATTGCGCAACTCGTCTGCCCAAGATCGCACATGCGGGGCCGAGACAGAAGAAATAAATGTGGGTTCGAATCCGCCTTGAGATAGGTTTTTGTGCTCGTCTAATCTTTCATTCATCATCGATCGAGATTTAACAGGTAGGTACCACAGTGTAATTAATAATTTGCAAAATCTTACCACCTTACTAGTTAAGGTAAAGTAGTAAGATATTGCAAAAAGGTAAAGGTGTAAGGTTATGCAAATTATACCAACTTATGAAACTTGCATTGTCCCGTATACACAATACCAGGACAACGGTACAACGTAAATGGAAACGGAAACGCACGTATGCCAACTTGACAATTAACACAAACTCAAAATCAAATTATTTAATCGTGTTGTGATATTTCATGATACTACCTACCCACTATTGTAAACTTACAAAAGGGATAAAAGAAGTATTTTACTAAAAAGTGAAACAAAATAGGTCGCGTAAATAAATAAATTAGATTTATTTCGAACGTGTGATTTTGCTCTCTGGTTGGTAAAGGTAATTTTAAATTTACACTTCTGTTGCCAACCACGAAATCCGTTATGCCAATATTTGGGAACTAATTGCCTTTACGTAGCAAGATAGTCGCACTCTGGTCGCCCACATCATAGATTATTCCATTTATACGAAATCTTGATTAACCTCAAGATGGAAATTATTTTCGGAGGGAGTTTTAGAGAGCATGCGACTGTTATTTTATCCCCAACCCCAATCTCTTATCAGTTGGTCGACCATGTTTAAGGGCGGCCGAGCTGCGATCCCTCGGATACACAATTATTATGTGGAAAAGCCAATATATATAATATTTTACACTGCGAGAAACCTCCCTATGCAGCTACGCCCCATTAACCAAAACATTTCCGCAAGTCAACGTGAAAAGACTAGTGATCTGTGGGTTTGGATAAAATATAAGAAAAATATCAGGTTTATTCATCTATACCTATTCTTCATACGTCATTATAGGCCTTCGGTGGTGGTAATAATAAAAGCTTGATCACGAGTGTGCAATAAAATATGCTATAGGGGCTACAAAACTGTAGGCGTATTTATGGCCCACAGTTGTAAATCATGTTTTATTACTCAATTGTGTATGAATGAAGTGAATAAGAGATTCGAGCGAATCACTGGGGTTATAATAAGGGAAAAGTGTGCGTTTCACGACATGGAAAAACAGTTGTTAAAATTACTGTCAAAGCTTTAGGAGGAATTTTCTTTTTTTAAATAGCTATAGACGATTGTAACTAAGGGGTATAGCCGCAGGTGTACTTTTCCCCTCATGTTACCACCTGCACTGTTGAGGGTGAGCGAGTGATCTAATACATTTTCTTGCAGGTCGCCCCTCCACTTCCATAACTTTCCATTCCATTTTTCACTTTCAATTTCCCCCACCCGTTACAAAAAAAAAATCATTTTCCATTTTCCCCATCCACAAAAAAAATACATTTTCTATTTCATAAATTCCAATAATCTTTTTCAAGGCAACAGGTAATTATTTAAAGTAACTACTTAGATCCTTTCCCAGATTACTCGCTCGACCCAGTGTGGGCGCAGAGGTTACGTGAGGGGGAAGAAGGCATTCACAGTGGACCTTTCTTAGGGTTGGACAATGAATTCATGTGTAAGTTAAGGGGTGTTTGGGCGAGCCCCCCTACAGCTACCCGAAATTTTTGAAACTAGGTTCCATAGAAACTAAGTTGTTTTGCTATTTTTATGAAGCACTCGTCTTGATAATTTATCCAAATAAGTGATTTTCGTAAAGAAAAAAAAATAACAATTAATTAGTCTGATATTATTGTAGTGCATTATGCTCTTACTCGAGTGAAGCAATAGTTTATAATTCTTGCCTTTGACTCGGTACACCAACCATCCACGTATTATCAAAACATTAACGCCTGAATGATTGATAAATTATTCCTTCGTAGCATAACGAACCGCCATGACCAGCTCTTTACAACCGACGCTACCATGGATACCTACGACGCCTATTGATCATCAAAAAAAAACTGTACGTGGAAATCCCTTAAACTAAATCCATTTGCGATTTGTTTCGAAATAATACGCTCATGAAGTTTATGTTTCACTCAAGCGGGTTCCAGGTAAGATGGTGTGGAAATAACCCCTATTCCCCTTCCTAGCTTCTGATTTGCTATCTAATGCAACTGGATTCGTTGGATATCTAATCTGCGTTCGGCTTACATACCTACGATAATTGTTTACATTGTCCATCAAAAAACTAAGTGTTTGCTATTTTTATGAGCACTCTCTTTAGATATATTTCTCCCAAAGTGAAACACGTCAAAAGATACAGAAAGAATAACATTTATCTAGTCTGATATTATTGTTAGTTCAAATTTATCTCGCCTTACTCGAGTGAAGCAATATTTTTATAATGCATTGCCTTTGACTGGGAACACAAACCCCATGCCAAATCGTAGTTCATCAAAACCTGTACTCGTGTGAATGGATTGATAAATGTTATTCCTTTGTAGTATAAACAGAACCCCCGTGACAGCTCTTTTAAATCTGGAAGCTGGAGAGTAGCCACGGACGCGCTAATGTCGGACGTAGAAAACTGTACGTGGCAATTCCCACTGTAAACTAACACCATTTGCGTGTGTGTGAAATAAACGCTTCAATGAAGTTTATAGGTTTCACTCAAAGCGGGTTCCCAAGTGTTGATGGTATTGTAAATAACGTCCTAATTCTTTCTAGTCAATATCTGATTTCATATCAACACCACGCGGTTCGCTCTGGAATCCAGATCAAAGCAATCTCACCCCTAAGACAGGGAGGGGAAATGAAGTCACGTAATACGAAGCATTATTAACCTCGCATCACACCATTATAATATGCCTCTAGTTCACCCACAGTCACAGAAAAAATTAACTAAAATGTTAACTTACTTGCACTTAACAACCCTTAAGTACTGACCTTGAGGTTGAAGTAGGCTACTTACACGAACAACCAGCAACAGAATTTCATAACAAGTTATATGTACAAAAGTATAATTATGTGGTTTTGATTTATTAGCCCGTTGGAAAACAGAGTATATTCACTTATTATTAGCTGTAAATGGCGAGCGGTCAATTTGGTAAAATTTGATTACACATTAACCATCAGAAACAAAGCAAGAGCAAAACAAATGACAAAAAACATCACTGGCTCGAATCAACAGGTGACGTTATGCCTTTTGGACACTACCCAATTCAAGTTGAAAGTCGTATTATTAAAAAATGTGGTCTACTTAAATAAACATTAATAGGCTCCTACACTTTTTGTCAACAGTCAGTACATGGGTTTTTAGTTTTGTATGAAAGTCAAAACGGATAGCCCGCTTTATTATCAGCTCGATACGCATTACATCTCATAACAATGTCTACTTGATTGATGACTGGCTACTTCGGCGTAACGATATTAATTTTGTTTTTGTTTTTCTATTTGCATGGTAAGTAGATGAAAATTTATAAAAATTTAAGAGAAACTTTTGAAAGCCAGTCGAAAGAAAGTAAAACTTTCCGAAACACTGCTTCATTAAAAAGGTAATTTCATCCTAAGAGCAGTGAAAAAGTTAATTGGGCCGAAACTATAATTTATTGAAAAAGTATTAAATAATGAATCTTTTGTTGTGAAAATGATGTTATATTAGCTGTTATTTTCTCACAGCTTAAGAGAGTGATGGTATGTTATAATTTATGCATTTGGCTAATCGAGACGGTCATTGGTGAAATAGATGACATATGAACAAGAAAAAGGCGAGCAACATGACGAAAAACCCTGGCTGTACCAGGCTACGTATGCCTAACTCCAATTTCAAAGTAAAGGCGGTACTATCCTGAAAAACTGTGTTAACTTAATACAGTCATATAGGTCCTCACTGTAACACACTGGTTACTGTCGAGCAGACGTCGAAGGATGACGCCGTTATCTATCAGCTCTCGAACTCCATGCCAGATCTGCTACTTACACGATATTAACGTTGTTTTTCTATTTGCGGTAAGAGCGAATTTATAACACACTTTAGCCAGTGGTAACTTCCGAACCGATTCTGGTATTACTCTAAACAGTAGTTAGTGGGCGAAACTATATTATCGAAAAGTTTAATAATGAATCTTTCTGTGTAAATGATGTAACTGTATCTCACAGCTTTAAAGCAGGGTATGTAATGTTCAATAAATTTTCATATTGAAAGCCTAATAAACCGGTCATCTCTAGAAAAAGAACACAATTTTAAGGCACGCATATGAATATGTAAAATAATGTTCTATTCATTGCTCCCAGAGACAAACTCTGTACCCATGAAGCTTCAATGACGCTACAGCTTGCTACTCGAGTTAATACTCAGAAAATCAAATGTTGAAAACCGCATGGTTCTTTGCCTCAATCACGCTAGATTTAACAAACCCTACGATAGACATAATTAAAAATGATAGCCCCGAATCCAAATTAGGGTTAAGTCTAGCTGGGCTTGCTGCCAACTGCATAATATATATTCAACGTTCGGTGCCGCCTAACTGGCAGCAGCCAGTCTTGTGAACTTCCATCTATTTCCGCAGAATATCCTTAGGCAACCGTGTCTACTCACTGAGTATACTACGACACAACTCGCATCTTACTATAAAATATACAAGCGTCAGTGAGTATATTGCTTTCATTATCGATTTGGATAGTCGGGAAACACTTTGTGTATGTAGAACAGATAATATTTCATACATTCCAGAAATAACAAATTCTCTTTATGTTTGAAGTTGAAAATTTTAATTTCTGGATTGTATAATAAATGTCAACTATTCCTTGCAAATGTAAAGCGCAAAGTAAAGAACAAGTCGCCTGCGGTGGCACATACGATTAGGGCGCTGGTCCGAAGCGTATGGACGAGGACTTGGGCTCGAGCCCCGCATACGGCACGAGATTTTTGTAATTGTCCTTTACAGTCATCTATCACCACTCATCGTCTCGATGACATTATCATCGTAAAGAGATAAACAATCCCATCCCCTTAAAACGATGGACAGCAAACAACCAGTGAAGAAGCCACTGTTTCTTAACCTCTAGATGATCGTCTTGGCGGTGATGGGACTCGAACCCACGCACACCCCGAGAAGAATGCACATACACCGTGTGGTTTAGTGGTCCCAACGAAAGAATACAGGTGGCTCGAAATTGTTTTCCCAACATAACAACTTTGACAATTCTATTCACGCTAGCTCAGCGTGGATCTTGCACACAGAGGAACTCTTGTGATCTAGCACAGATAATTTTTTATTGCGCTGGTAAAAGATATTTCTCTTTCATACACAAAAGGCGACATTCCCTTTACCGCGCATTCATTCTTACCCCACCACTACCAAGCATCTGCATTCTTTCGTAGGAGCAAGTATAGGTAGGTAGGTAGGTAGGCACAGTGTGCAACCACCAGCAGTCCGGCCATGCAGCCAAATGCCGTATTGATCCCTTGCATGGATCTGGAGCCGGCCCCATTCAACATCCTTAAAGGAGCACACCACTTCCGGCTTCCTACCGAGGGTTCACAAATTCAATTTCATGCGCCCACGAGGAATACACATGGCGTAGAATTTAATAAAGATAACTGTATAAGCATTTGTGTACATGCACTCTTGAAAACGAGATGTCTTGATACCTAAAAATGCTGCCAGAAAGAGATGTACAACTGCCGAGGCTATAGCGGCAAGAATAACACGTCATTCTGCATTACAATTTTTAAAGATTTAAAAAAATCTACAATTTATTAAAGAGTATTTTAATACAGGATGATAAAGAAGAAATTAAAGTGAAATTACAAAAACTGTACGTTAAAATGTGTTTTCAAAATTTTTTGTTCTTGTTGGTTGGTAATGATTGATGGTATGTTACAAAAAGGGTTATAAAACGCCTATTCTCTCCTAATAAAAAAACCTTTGATAGTCCAAAAAGCTATTACATCAGGCTTTCTTTCACCATTGCAGGTTACTATACTCGCACGCTTCATAATATATTTTTTGAATTATAGTTTTAAGAAGCATAAAATTAAATAATCTTCTAAATGGAGAAAGCGTTGGTTGGTCAGAAGTGGCACCAATTCCAAGTTAACGTTTAAACGCATGCAAGTTGGAAGTGTGAACTAAGCAGAATCGTCATGAAGGTTTTTTGTTGACTGTTACCAAGAAAAACGTATCGTTCTGTCAACTGTCGTCTAAGCCTAAGCCTTCGTACCTGCTACTTGGGGACTCCCCCCTTGCAAGAAGCCCCCGACGAACATGTTGCATCAGATAGCGGACATAATAGGCTTAGAGTCAAGACGGCCTAGCGCAAGCCAGCAACCCTGATTAATGACAAGCCACGGCTCAACTGCCATATTGTATTCAGCATCAAACTTTGTGTACACTTGTTTTTCTCGGCGAAATTGGTCAGTCCGTCATTGAAGTGTAACTTGCCCTTATTTATGTGATAAAATGACAAAACAATGGAAACCATTAATTACCCGGTGAAGCCTTATAAGCCGGAAAGTCACGTCGTATCAATTATACACGGTAGCTCACGCTAGTAAATTGCTGTGAAACATGTAGGCTAAAGCACGGCCAAATAATATCATAGGGAATATGCCGTCAACAATATCAACACTTCAATAGTTTTGATTTATTTTGCAGACTAATCATCATCATGCTGGCTGGCACTTTACGCGTTTCGCCCTTTTGGAACTCTCCACACAAATGAATACAAACAAATCAAAAAGCTCAGTATTTTATAAAGACAACAATCAGACTTTTCCATATTATATTGATTCTAGAAAATGGAAAAAAAATATTCAAATTTATTTCTGGTACCAATTTAGAATCTGTTAAAATAGTCAGAACACAAAATTAAGTTTGTATTTTCTGACTGATTTATGATAAATATTTAAAATCTGCAATGAAAGAGACGTGCAAGTATAATGAACAATTAAACAAAGTTGTGTTCACTTTAAGATTTAAGGTTCCAAGAATAGGAACGCGCCTCACATCAAATCAGTCAAGGGTTTTACAAGAAAACTCGAAACAAAATCGAAATAAACACAAAAACCTAGTCTGAAAAAACTGCCTCAAAATGAAAGACTACAATTGAATTTCCTGAAGCTGGCTATATTGATTAGCATTGCTTAGCGCGTCTGAAATACAATGATAACCCTTACCTCGACACAATTAATAATAGTCAAGCGGATCCAACTTAAACATCATGGGAGATTGGAGTCTTTATGGTTTGCTTTTTGTTTCTTTTTGTCTCTACTGTGAAGAAGTCATAAAAAGCATGTACATGCAATGTCATCTTAGGGTGGTTCCCTTGGGCTTTAGTGCTCCGCAGGTCTAGACTCGAGCTTTCAAGTTCGAACTACCTATTGATTCCGGTCTTTACAACACGACGGTGAGAGGGTAAAAGAAAATGAGAGTTTGACTGTTCGTTGAAGCTGATGATGAAAAATGCTTCCGGGATTTGCTTTCAACGTGGCTTGACTTTTTTGACGGTTGTGATTTGTGTTTGGAGCGGAAACGAGTTGATTTGTTGACCGACGATTCCCAACAGGACGTGAAGAGTCTCGGAATAAGGTAGTTTCAAATTGTTGTGCTTTACTTTGTTGGACGCGCGTAGTGAAAGTAGCGGAAACTTCAATTTGACTTTTCCGAGAGAAGATCTGGTGTTTCTTGTTTTGTACATGTCTCGTTTGTTAGCTCCCAACCCTGACCGCTCCGATATGGTTGACATTTTAAGGGAATCTTCAAAATCTTTGCACACATATACATGCTACGTTTTTGTGTACAATCGAAGGAATAAATTAGTACTACATATGATTTTTGTATTGGATGTAGGAAATAGGAATACAGGAAGATAAGCCAAAAACACTCACCCATCAACGCGACTATATAAAAAGAGTTCGCGAACAGGTCTTTAGTAAAAGGAAACATTGTTTTTGTACAAACTTTATAAACACAGAAGATATCATTTAAATCTATAATATTGGTAAATAAAAAATCTATTTGCAGCCGCGAATGGAAGAAAAAGGGAAAATATTGCAAACAAGTGCGCATTGCGCGTTATCATTTCCTCCGGTCACGAAACTGCAGGCATACGTCATGATACATCATGCCCCCCACTGAAAATAAGTTAGGCCCTATATATATATATATGACTGAGTGATGGGTAGACTCTAAACACGAATTTATTTATTATTTATTTTTATGTATGTATGGTGTTCGAAGCATCCGCATAGCGCATAAAGCTTCGAGGTGGATGCATCAATACAGCTGATTCCTGAATTACAATTACACGGTTTGCAAGCGCGAAGATTGGCTATACCCTCAGTCATCGCGTATGCGGCAACAAGTACGGGCTGTATAAACTACTCCAGGGCAAAGTTGAAACTTGAACAGCCCCCACGCGAGAGTTTTCCCGCGCAAATCCAATTAGTTTGTTGCCTTAATGAAACGTTGGCCACAATCAAAACACCAATTCACTGAAATTCATTAGCTTAAGTCATACATTAGACCGCGTTGAAGGTTTGGATGTGACACCCTAGATGTAGTTTTCATACTTCCCACCCACCCACCCACACATCCACTCACTCAAATTACTAACCTGCTAATTATTACAAAGTTCCGTACCTGACTTTTGTTAACTAAACTACTCCCTTCATAAAACATCTGAAACAATGCTACTGTGTAAGGTAAAGGTACGGAACATCAAGAAGACAATTACCTACGAGTCAGCGTTTACCCAACTTCTCGGGCGAGGGGAGGGGTTAATACTTGGAAACTCTAATTTTAGTTTCGTCCGCAACTGAACCGACCCTCTACTCTACAGAGTCGGGTCGACACACTCCATGTAACTTGTTGGAGCGGGCACAAGTATGTAAAGTAAGTAGCGTAATTATTATTACAAGAGCTTAACCTCCGAATAAGACCGAAGAGGCCTAGCTTTGTTGTATACTCTGTACGGGTCAGAATCAGAAGTTACAAAAATATTTTGCGGCGTTCGTTATTTCACGGCAGCTACTGTGCATTTTACTCCAGACGTGTAAAAATAAAATTATTATTTGTATTTTATTATTTAGTATTCGGTTATTCGATCGCGTTTTTCTATTTTCCAAAATATGCTACCAAGTCAAAACATAGTTAATGGCTTTGAAACCTGGCTATTTTAGAAAATCAAAAATATTTTTTTCAAATTTTTCTGATCCGGTACACGGCCAATATAGCCACCTCATTTCCAACTTCAATTCGTCAAGGCACACATTCAACGTAGGGTGTTGTGTTTTTGTGACATTCATTTTCAACTGTTTTTCTATGGACTGACAGAGAGAAAAAAGATTTATTTTAACAATTGTCTTTCCTGCGAATTTTTTCGTTTGGCGGTATTTTTTACACAACACCTACGTTAAAGTCATTATTAAAAATTATTTTGAGGTGGCTATATTGGCCGTGTACCGGATCAGAAAAATTTGAAAAAAATATATTTGATTTTCTAAAATAGCCAGGTTTCAAAGCCATTCACTATATTTTGACTTGGTAGCATATTTTGGAAAATAGAAAAACGCGGTCAAATAGCCTTAATTGACAACGGGACGGTTGTCCAACGAATGCACTGTACACCAGAAACAAATGTGCTTCCTCATACAGGATTCATGAATGTAAACCCTTTCCATCATCGACAATATATGTATATCAAGTATCAAGGTACTAGACCCAGCCCTTGAATTACTTCTGGTCGAAGGTGTACAACAATTTATATTACTCCATCCATTAATTATGTAATAATAAAATATCGTTAAAATGCAAAACTATACCACTAAATATTTTGATACAGTAATGTAACTTCTAAATTCTAGCCACAAGCGAATAAATAGAGTGTATGTAGCAGAATGTTATGCGGCTGTTTCAATTTAAGCACAGCTTGTTGCACAGATGAAATGAAGCGTCGACAATGACAGGCTTCAGCTATCATTTGCATTTCATTCAATGATTCAATTACCAACTTGTGTCAATAATTCTGAACAAGCGAAATTTTGTTTCCCTGTTTTCATGCCAGTAGTTAAGCATACCCACTCCCTAACACTTGTGCCCCACGTTCATTGTAAGGGTGCTATTAACACACGTGAATTCATCCCAGATGAAAGCGTAGCCTCAAACTACAAATAAAATACATTCCAATGGTTCAGAGTAAGCGAATTGGAAAACATTATTTCCACAACCAATTACCCATTTCTCTGTTTGAAAATGCAAATCTCCATGGAATCTTATGTATGCACCATAAACAAGTAACTCACACAAAATGCGTCTGATTTGGTGGTCTGCTACAATGTATTGTATCCACAACATTTGCATTAGGTTCCCACCGGCAATGTTGTTTATTTTATGTTTCCAACTACACTGACTCGATGTTATTCCCATGCCCCAAGGAAAAACACCAACCGTGAAGCATTCCACGTATCCTACAGTCTAAACCATTCTAGCAGACTTGCAGAATAACACTGCGCTGGCAACTTTACTTATCGCGTAAATATTTCAACTAAACACGAACTCAAAAGACTGGGAAATGCTGTTTGTATAAAGTATCCAGAAATTAATCGTGGTAAGCCAAGTATTACGTACATGCATAACACTTTAGGAAAATTAAACATTACTCGGCTTTCAGAGAAACGTTATCAATCGTACACAAGTTCAAACGATAAATAAATCGGGACAAGGGTTACGATTCAATGATGCTGATTAACACCGCGATGTGGCTACAAACGGATGACGATTCCGAAAATGATTTGGTAGTGGAGGACTTCAACTAAACCGATTTTGCATTTCGTGATTTAAACATCCTAGGCCGGTTGAAGTCGCTATGTTTTTATTCCAGCTGATGCTAGATGAACGAAGTTCACTTTCAAGACGGTTCGAATAACGGAAACCGTTTAGGTGTCATTGGTTCCCAAGTCCGTGATAAAAGTAAAGCATGAGAACCAAGAAGACCTTACCAAACCTACCCGTCCCAAGTTCAACAAAATATTCGTACTTACCGGAAGTGCTGAGTCCCGGGCTGGACGTGAACTTGGCGACGTCCACGATCTTGACAGCGAACTGTTGCGCAGTCTGGCGGTGAATACATCGCCTCACTACGCTAAACGGTCCCCTGGAAAAGAGAATACCAGTCAAAAGAGTTCATCACCTATTCGTGTTTGATCACACACCGGACAACATGATTGGAGTTGCCAATTAACGGTTCCCCATTCTGTAGACCGTAGTACCGTACTCATAGGCCTGAGGCCTGCCGTTTTGTTTAAAACAAAGATTGTAAGCAAGAATTTATGTTTTAGAAATGTTTATTTAAAGACTAGGAAACGCTCAGTTGGACGCGTTGATAAGCGAGCACGTACTATAGCTAGACCCACATTGCACATTTTTTTAAATTCTAAAATTTGCGACGTTCGCTGTACACAGGGCCATGTTTCCAATATTATTTATTATTGCCAAGGTATTTGGGTAAACCCGTGTGTAAACCTTTACTTTGTGGATAAAATCCACCGCCATCTAGAGGACCTTGACTCCTTGGGAAAACTATTTAAACTCTTTGGTGACAAATAATACACTGCTTCCTCGAAAGTATTTTGATTACTTCTAGGTGGCAGTGCATTAGAAACTTCGCGCGTCTTTTCGTTGCCATGGCAACGTTACTTTTGTTATAATGTAATTTCCATTTACACTACTCATCGGATCAAAATAAAATTAACATATTCGTGACCGGACGGACATTCTAAATGATTTGGCCACCTCAGATTTTGTCGCCGTTTAGTTTGAAAAAAAACTTTCGATTAACTTTAATGTAACTTTTTAACTTTTTGAACGATTTTGCCACAAAACTAATGGCATTCAATCGAGAACAAAGCTTGCGGATGGTCAAAATTTCAAATCGATCCGAGCCTCCGTTCGAACGTTATGGCGAGACATACAAAAAAAAAAAGCTAGTGACTATTTTTTCCGGCAGAGTCAAATGGAAACGCTCGCTTCGCTCGCTTAATAAAATATATTAAGTGCTTATTAGTTGACCCTACACATAAATTCGTTTTCCAATCTACTTAAAATTGAATGAGAATAATGCGATGATGCATGCGTTTTTTTCTAATTCCGCGTCAAATAGTTTATTAGTTTCTAATTTCGTTGGTACCGTAGAAAACACTCATCAAGAATGGAAGATGATGCAATGGCAATTGGTAGGTAAATGAAACATCGTGCAAGGCAAACGTCGTCGTCGATAATCAAAATCGATCATATGGCATTCTGCTGGAAGCAGAACGAGCCCCAAGGTCTAGGAGCACCCCATATCATCTCTCCAGACACTATTGCTGTCGAATTGAATATTGGACTGGAACCTTATGTGTTTCACACAGATTGTTCCAATTTATTGTGGCAATTATGACAAGCTATTGTTTTAGAAACTAGGCGGATATATAGGACATTTGGCAAGGGTTACAGCAGTTTAAATGTTATGGCAGTGTTGAAATAGCGATGTAGACGCCATAGAACGATTCTTATGGGGTGGCTCCTTATCGTACTTGAAATCTTCCTCGGTTTTGAATGAATGAGATGAGCATGCACTGCGGTCTTAAAATGACGAACACGGTGTACACTGTGCATACGCTTTGTATGCGTTTTTGCATGCAGCAAAGGTAATAAAATGTTCCCCGCGTATTCTTGGATTGCTGTTACTTCTTTTATAGGCAAAAGAAAGTGCTCATTTCAGACATACTTTCCGCCCTACTCTTTACTACATCTATAAAAACTATACTTTTATGTCAATGTGTAAATAGGTCTAATAAAAAAGCAATTTTGCAGTTAACCACCTACAACTCAGTGGCTGGTCTAGCAATGTTAAAAAAGACGTACTGAAACAAGAAAACGTTATACGTGGACAGCGTTCTAAAACCGCCTAAAAACTAACCGACGTTTTATCTCTAACGCAATCATAGTTTTACAATTTCTAACTTGTAATGAAATGCCCGAAAGAAAAATTTTAATGATCTATGAATAATATGATGCAATGGGTCCTTGAACAACCAACATTTTGAACGAAGAAACATAAATTACATCACGCAAATTGGAAGGAAAATATTTCTCAATTTAATAATATAAGAAAAGATCGGGATAAGCAAACAAACTATTACAAACATCCCAGATTTAACAATGTCAATTTTCTCCCGTACGTACTTCAAGCACACATACAAAATAACCCTTCTATTTGAACATATTTGAATGACTTATGTGAAAGTAACTTATATTGGAGCGGCTCCCATATCTTCCTTGGCTCTAGCAAGACGCACGCGTCTGTCTTAATTTATATATGCGAGGCTATATATTTTGTTGATGTTCCACTCCGGGAGAATTACATTGTGTTCCAGCAGAATGTTTTATTTACGGAATCTAGCGCACAAAGGTCACGGGGGTAGGAACCCTGCGGTGAGTCTGCTACACTGGTTTACAAATGAAAGGTCGAGAAGCGTTGCATCGGCAAGCATCAGTCATCAGTGACCGTAAAGTTATGTTCTCATTACCACAGTATATAGGCTACACCTTTATGTAAGTATAGGTGAAGCACAGAATTTAAAGTTGAGAATAAAAAAAGATGTGTTGTCATTTATCTCAACTGCAACGTTCTACTTGCCCATGTTACTCATGGATCAACATTGTCTGTACAAGCTAAACGATTAATGTAATGTGTTATAATAGTTACAAGTTGATCATACTGATGGCAATTGGCAAGCCAGTATCCTCTTTAATGGTATATTTTAGAGCATTTCGTCTCCAATACTGTAAAATGCCCGAAATGCATGTATATACGTATTTCGAAAATCACATAACTTGTAGCTTTCGGAGCGAACAACATAATATTATTTGATAAGTGACAAGCGTTGCTGGCAAAAAATATTGTTACCATTACGTAGAAGCATTTACATTACATTTTTAAGTTTAAGTAGAGGGCAAGAGAGTGTCGGAGTATATCCAAAAACTGACAAACGAAACATTTTTTTCCGTTTTCACTGACATTATATTAAAATGCTAGAACGCATTTAGCTTTTAGATTAAAGCAATGTATTACCGGGAAAGTAATTGTACTTTATAGCTACACTGGCAAAAACTCATAACGGCCCCTTCTGTTACCTATCAGAGAAAACACCAAACAGCATGTTATTATTACATTGGTAATGTGTTTGAAGCGGGAAATGGCGATGGTGTTGTGTTCCTGGGAATATTAGGGTTGTTGTCGGGGGTGGCGCCGTGTCGGAAATAACCGCGAGGGGACGGCGTCGTCGTCGCATTCCTGCACCCTCGGTGAGACGCGCGTCTCGCAGGGACAATCACAACACGACACGATCAGGGCACCCGAGACATCGACGAGGAGAAGCTATTTCCAATTACCTTCAACGACAATCATCCATTCGCTGTTTGTGTATTGAGAGGTGATAAACTTCAGATTATCACGATTGATTCAAAGCACATTTTTAAAATAAAATACACATAAATAGTTTTTTGATTGGTATTCATACAACGGTCTACAACCCCGCTTTAAAATGATTGATTCAGCAGTGTAATTAATAAAGTTCCGGTTTGGCCGTTTACACTGAAAAAAATATATAAACCAGCTTGAATAATTATATAAAACATGGGAATTCGCACTGGTGACACACCCCGATTTCACTGAAACATGCTTACGTGTGTAAACTTTGAACGGTATAAAAATACTTTTGGAATGTTTCCGGAGACTGAGTTCAAAGTTACACTGAGTACTTCGCCCCTAGTCATACTGGAATTCTTGGAGGTCGCGGTACCCTTGCTCGACATGGCAAGAGAAACTATGCAGAGAGAATTATATGGAGACAGGTTTAGCATGAAGAGACGTTCACAACATTTATATGAATTATAAACATAATTCTGGCATCGATATTTCAATCTGAGAAGACACCTATGTGACACGGGCATTGCCTTTGAGAAATGTTTGATTGTATGCTCTAGGTAATGTAAACAATGTTTAAGCTGGAACCTGAATGAAAGCATACGACACAAATTATGTTTTAATTTTTAGTTACAACTGATACACTGCAATTGAAGCATTTCAAGAGCAGATTACAGATAACAGAAGATTGAGAAGCTTCTGTGTTCGGAGAACCAAATTTCACGACATTTTCCAAACTGTATTTTGCGAGTTACGGACGTACTCAACAATGAGGCATGATTTGTAATGCATGGCTTGGCTTCTCAGTAGCCGCACTATTTAATAATCCAACGTGCAGTAGAAAAGCTCTTTGGGGAAAAAAAATTAGATGACGCCTTCATGATTTTGGAATAGGTACTCTAAACTCTAAAGAAAATATAAATTTCAATTTTTATCAACTGCGGGGGAAATTCTCAAAATATTACCTTAAATATATTCCTCTTACATTTCCAGGTACCGAATATTTATTTTACTCGTACAGACTGAGAAAACTTGTAGACAGCTTGTTCATGTTACAATCAATGTCCAAAGTCACGAAGTTGGACGGGATGACACAGTATTTTATTGAAAAGGTCATGCACATTTCCATAAAGTTAAAGAAGCCTTAAAAATGAATGTATATCGAAACTCGAAAGCAGTATTCTCAGCGTGAGTGCTACACACCGATATTTACCGTAAACAATGTTGGTAACGCCTACATTAGGGAGGTGGCAGGTTTACCGCCATTGTTTGAACAGAGTAGTGTATCAAATTTCAAATTTCGGTGACTGCATGCTTACCGCCTACAACGCCGACAAACTTCGCCCACACGGGCGAAGTGTTACATCTACTATCCATGGGTGAGGAGTGGATACTAAGTTGTCTGATCCTTGAACCGCTAATCTGCTAAATCACAATAACTAGGAAAACGCTAAAGTCCCGCCGCGTTGATGGATGAGCGTTTATGTAAGTTTTTAGTTTGCGTGGGACCACATTTCCTTTGCAAGTGCTTTGTGAATGCATTGTAGGTGATTGTTGTCAAGTTTCTATTGTTACTTGATTATAAACCTCAAAAAACTCATATTAAAACATTTATTTCTATGGATTCTGGCTAACTTTTTCAACTTTTTCTTTCAAAAGGTAGGGCCCTTCATCACCATAACCTTAATGTCCATGTGAAATATAAACGTTGTAGCCCCACCTGTTTGGTCAGAATCGGCCCAAATGTCACGAAAATATCGCACTAAAAATCGAAAAACTTAAATTAAAACCTTTATTTCTATGGATTCTGGCTAACTTTTTCAACTTTTTCTTTCAAAAGGTACTACATCACCATAACTTGAATGTCCATGTGAAATATGAACGTTGTAGCCCTACCCGTTTGGTCAGAATCGGACCAAATGTCACGAAAATATCGCACTAAAAATCGAAAAAAATCGTAAAAGTACGATATTCATGAGAAATATTTCTTCGATTGTACCCAAAAACGTGGCAAGTCTAAGTTCAGAGAAAACGAAGGTCCCCTCAAATTTTCATCAAGATCGCTTATGCCGTTTGCCCGGAATCGTGCGAACAAACAGACAGAAAAAAAAAAAAAACACCGATCTAAATTTTTTGGAGTGAAATTGAAGTCTTCACTTCGCTCGCTACGCTCATCCAATTACTACACTTAAAACTTAGCCGCACATCAACGGTGTACAATAGTGAAACGCAAAGTGCGAGACTTATGAACTTCCGAAGTTCCGTTTATAGAAAGACGTGCAGTGCAATCGATGTCTAAAACAAGCCATATTGAATCACACAAAAATTGCCCTCGAAACGAAATATTTTTGGCGATAAACAAAACTTTACTAAACCCTGATGATCGTTCTTACCAGGCCAGTGTTTAGTAGAAATAAGTTACATTATTGAAATTCGTAAAACAATATGTGATAAACGAAGTTAGTCAGATGAAAATAGTAAACGCGCTAAGGAGGGAAACGATACCCGATTATAGTCCAACATTTGGCGCGTACATCTCCAAGTATAGAATCCTAGCAAAAATTGTGGAGCGAAATGCAGGAACGTCGGAGTCGGGGTGGCAGGGCGGTAGCTTGCGAAAGTATCTTCTCGACCCCCCCCCCCCCCCTAGAAAAATGACAACCATAAAAGCATAATCCAAAAAAACATAAATATTACATTCTTCAAGACATCTAGGTTGCATGAGGCAACAAATAAAATTCTTCTGTAATCTTTTCTTTTTTTCGTTCTTCAACACGTAAAAACCACTTCAAAAAAACGTTTTTTTTTCTAAAAATTGCCTGCGGCGCTATTGAGGGGGGCCTTCCCCCCCCCCCCTCATTGAGTCGTTCGTCCTAGCCCCACCCCCCAATATATTTCACCGTACGCCACTGACTCAAGGACATTAGTTGCATATTAAGATGTATAGAAGCATGTACTTTTCCTGGGAAAGTTCCCCCCCCCGGAAAAATAGACTTCCGACGCGCCTGGCGAGCTGTAGAGGTTTTCTATATCCATATTAACCTCACGTTTCCCGGTGATCAAGCAAGGTAACCACAGAATAGTATTCGTAAAGACAACGGTTCGTTACTCTTAATATCCTCTCGTCTTAAACAGACAACGACGTTATGCCTTTCATTACCAAATCATTCTCATGGACGGAGCTACACGACTCGATTTAATGAGAGATTCCGTTCAAAGTTAAAAAAAAGTTTCTCCTGGGGAAAAGAATAAACGAAACGTTACACAAAAAACTTTGACAAATTCATTTCATAACAGTGATAATGGAAAATTGATTTTCCGAACGACGCAAATTTATTGATAGAACGCGCTTGGTCCCATGTCAAGCTCAATTTACGTGAAATGTGACGTACAAGCAAACGCCTGGGGGTAGATGTCTACCGGGGGATGAGATAAGGG
The DNA here is from genome assembly GCA_024449915.1 of Sweltsa coloradensis. Lineage (NCBI taxonomy): Eukaryota > Metazoa > Arthropoda > Insecta > Plecoptera > Chloroperlidae > Sweltsa > Sweltsa coloradensis. The sequence goes on from JAMZAV010000055.1 coordinate 782,132, forward strand.
GTGATACGAACAAGAACAATTTAAAATTAATTGGGTAGTCTGCCTCTACACGCTTCACACGGTATAACGAGAGAGATGAGGGGTGAATGGCTACGTTACGTCGTCACCATAATAGCTATGAATATAAAATCTATTGATAAAAGAATTAGCTTTTAAGACCGTATAAACGATTTAATATGCTCTCTTTTTTAAAGAGAAAAGTAATTGGAACATTAAAAATCACTTCAAACGTTCGAGGCTACATAGCAGGACCTGGAGGGGCCTACGTAGAAAAATGCGCTATGATCAAAAACTGTTTATTATCGCTGAGAAAGTTTTGAAGTGTGCTCAACTTGCCTCTTTGAAGTCGTGTGATAAAAACCTAACTTTCGGCCAAGTGAGAGTGAGTATGGCGTGTTAGTGTCTGGATCCCTATTCAGAGATGATAATCGAGAGGTTGATCTAAAGCGTGTGCTATAAATTAGAATCAGACGAGTATTAGAATAGGCCATAATCAGACGCAGGAGTATGGTGGATATAAAAAGCAATTTCCGTGTTTGTTAAATACCCAAAAGCGGTGAATGGGTATTGAATTAATTCAAATTTCAGGTGAAACAACCTCCTCCCTAAATAATGTTGGTAATTTTTGGGATGGGATCATGCATAAGACATACAGATTAGGCCTGCTATAAAAGCGTAATTGTGTAAACATTGAGAGGTAGGTGTTGTACGCGTATAAATAAATGCCACCTTTATGTTTGTTTAACCCAAAAGTTGCGTTAGTGAAAATTGTTTTTGTTTTTAGTTTTTAACCGTTTTACTAAAAACTCGTGCCTCTGCGTAGCGTATAACGTAGAGTTGCATTTCGAGAGAGTACCCCCAACTTCCGTGGTGAAATGAGTTCCCGACGTCAACTTTCGCAACAAGTGGTAACCATAAAGGAAGAAGTGGAAGGAAAACTCGTTTCTATACGAACTATAATTGCAAACCAAGCATATATTGAGCTACCGGAATTCTACAGAAAAGAGGCATTGATACAACCCTCTTTATATAGCGTCGTTTGGGACTTATTGACTGGAATCGATGTGCCTGTTATGTTGTGTAGACTAGATAAATCTGAGCTATGAGTATGACGTTGAGTGAAAATAGAAATTTAAAATGTATTCGCATTTATGGCATGTATCATTTATTTTTAATTCAAATAATCTAATTTCAATCTTTTGAGCATTTAACCAACAACACAATGGATGTGCGATGGCAGATGAAATGTACATTTTCGCTCAATCTACGCACTCTCGGTCGCATCGCACAGTGTCAATCACGCCCAGGCAAATCACCAATCAGAGCACTGCTACGCACATGCGTCAACTTCCAAGTCCAAGTTTGCACAAGAAACTCGTTATTTTACGAAAACCATTAACTTGGCTCGCCAAAATGAAGTTGTTGTACCTTTTTGTGCTTCTTGTGCAAAAATCGAAATTGGTTGTGCAAATTTGTGCAAAATTCACAGCATATCGTAAGTCAAAATTTCATTGGGGGTTGAGCCAAGTTAATGGACCCAATAGTAGGTACCGGTAAGTAACGTTTTGTATTACCGGGTATATGACTGAAGTCGATGAATAAATAATCTCAACTCTCATCCACCCTAAGTCATGCCCGTATCCCCTGGTACATATATGGTTGGGAACTGTGACGATCGTTCGAGATACCGCGGACGACTTTACAATATCAGACCGAAATCAGTTTTTAATAATTTCTTATTCTGACTAGGGATTGACAATTATATGAATGCCAAAACTTTCTGGGCAAATCTGTAGCCAGCCAACCGTTTTTAATTGAATATTTCGAATAAGATTTCCCAAGAGATTTCAAACGCAAATTGCACGAAGTTCGTTCGATATTGATGTAGACAGTGAGATTGTGACAATTTCCATTTCATTAGGTTGGCTTTAAGGTTTAAAATGAGATTAGGAATCTAATTTAATTTCAACATAACGATGTTCAACCGTAAAAATTTAATTAAAACAACTTCAAGTTAATTTTATAAGAACCATAGAGGACGAGAATTAAAACTCAAACATAGAAACAATTAGAAGGATAAATGAATGTTAAACCGTATTGTCTTGGGACGATATAAAACAGTAAGGCGTATTCTACGTTATTTACCTTTGAGTTCGTAGAAGATGGTCGTATTACAATATAAACAAATAGAAGACGTTACAAAAAAAGAAACAAAAAGCGAAATCTAAATATGCATTAATTTTGTGATTACTGATTAGTGATAGACAGTAAGCGTAGAGGTCTTTAGCGCACTTCGTCTTGGATAAGATCGAACAAACCAGGTTTTAAATGCAGTCTGGAATTCTGGATTACTTTTGAAGCTCCATCGATTATCCTATAGGGTTTGCACTAACATAGCACTGGTCCAAGGGAAAAATTGTAATGTGGAAATTCGCTGGATTTAGCCATCACTGTAAAGAAAGTTTGCACAAGCTAAACTATTATGACAAAATTAAAATCGTTTCCCACTTTTTCATAATTTCCATAACAAGACATTTATACAACGAAGGTCACTGGTCGATTCCGGTAAATGGAAATCCTGACTGAAGGGTTTTCCGGAAGTATCTCGGCCAGATATGAATGCTGAGGGCCCTTGGCCAGTGCTTCCCAACAGTTATTATCCGAATTACATTAGCACGTGACCTGAAGATGGTCAAGCTGGGTCTACTTCCATGTGCCCTATGAGCCCGCTTCTATAGTGGATGTTATGAGAACGAAATACATTTACCAACATGTAATCCTCGTTCAGGGCTTAAACACACGTAGGGATATGACCTACACAGAACATACGTCACACTCATTCATTCAAGAGATTTAAAAATAATACGTCAGTATACGAATGTACTAACGTTT